>ML093408.1:0-11786 GCA_003697995.1 Taxidea taxus jeffersonii | reverse complement strand
TGGTGAGTTTTTCCGCCTTGTCATTTTGTCCAGATAAGAATCCGCTGTTCTCCTTGTTAAGTGAACTTGGTCTTGCCTGGATTTCTTTGATCTTCTGGGGGAGGGGCCTGTTGTAGTGATTCTCAAGTGTCTTTGCCCCAGGCGGAATTGCACCGCCCTTACCAGGGGCGGGGCTAAGTAATCCTCTCAGGTTCCCTTTCGGGAGCTTTTGTTCCCTGAACGCTTTGCTTTCCGTAGAGTTCCGGAGGGCGGGAATGAAAATGGCGGCCTCCCAATCTCCGGTTCAGAGGAGCCGAGGGCTAGGGGCCCGAGTCTTCAGTGTGCCTTTTAGAAAGTGGTCGATTTTCTGTTTCTAGAATTGTTGTTTTTCTTCTCTTCGATATCCTTTTGGATTCGTAGGTGTTCGGAATGGTTTGATAGGCTATCTAGCTGATCTCCTGCTGCCTGATGTCATCTCAGCCTGCTACTTCTCCGCCATCTTGACTCCTCCCCCCCAACATTTCTTTTTTTAAATAACTTTTTATGTCATCATTAGATTTTTTAAAAATATTTATTTATTTGAGAGAGAGACAGTGAGAGAGAGCATGAGTGAGGAGAAGGTCAGAGAGAGAAGCAGACTCCCGGTGGAGCTGGGAGCCAGATGTGGAACTCAATCCCGGGACTCCAGGATCATGACCTGAGCTGAAGGCAGTCACTTAACCAACCGGGCCACCCAGGCCCCCCATCATTAGATTTTGATGTAGTGTTCCATGATTCATTGTTTGTGTATAACACTCAGTGCTCCATGCAATACATGCCCTCCTTAATACCAGTCATGGCGCTCACCCATCTCCTAACCCCCTTCCCCTCCAAAACCCTCAGTTTGATTTCCAGAGTTCATAGTCTTTCATGGTTCATCTCCCCCTCTGACTTCCACCCCCTTCCATTTTTCCCTTACTTTTCCTAATGTCCTCCATGATATTCCTTACATTCCACAAATAAGTGCATATGATAATTGTCTTTCTCGGTTTGACTTATTTAACTTAGCATAATCTCCTCCAGTTCAATCCATGTTGATGCAAATGTTGGGTATTCATTCTCTCTGATGGCTGAGTAATGTTCCATTGTATATATGGACCACATCTTCTTTATCTATTCTTCTGTTGAAGGTCATCTCAGCTCTTTCCACAGTTTGGCCATTGTGGACGTTGCTGCTATGAACATTGGGGTGTATATGCCCCTTCTTTTCACTACATCTGAACACTTACAAAAGAAATTGAAGAAAACACAAAAAGATGGAAAAACATTCCATGCTCATGCATCAGAAGAATAAACATTGGTAAAATCTCTATGCTGCTCAGAGCAATCTATACTTTCAATGCCATTCAAAATGGCAATGGCATTTTTCAAAGTCCCAGAACAAACAATCCTAAAATTTGTATGGAACTAGAAAACACCCTAAATTACCACAGAAATGTTGAAAAAGAAAAAGCAGGGGGCAAAATGTTGCCTGATTTCAAGCTATATTACAAAGCTGTGATCACTAAGACAGCATGGCACTGGCACAAAAACAGACACATAGATCAATGGAACAGAAGAGAGAGCCCAGATATGGACCCCCCAACACTATGGTTAAATAATCTTCGACAAAGCAGGGGGAAAAATCCAATGGAAAAAAGTCTCTTCATAAATGGTGCTGGGAAGATTGGCCAGCTATATTCAGAAGAATGAAACTCAACCATTCTCTTATACCACACACAAAGATAAACTCAAAATGGATGAAAGACTTCAATGGGAAACAAATCCTTCAAAATGCTAGAGGAAAACATAGGCAGTAACCTTTTCAACATTGGCTACAGCCACTTCTTTCAAAACATGTCTCCAAAGGTAAGGGAAACAAAAGTGAAAATGCACTTCTGGGACTTCATAAAGATAAAAAGCTTCATCTATACTGTTTCGAGCAATCTATACTTTCAATGCTATCCCTATCAAAATTCCACCAGCATATTTCAAAGAGCTGGAGCAAAAAAAAATCCTTAAATTTGTATGGAACCAGAAGAGACCCTAAATTGCTAAGGAAATGTTGAAAAAAAAAATCCTATGGGCATCACATTGCCTATTTCAAGCTTTACTACAAAACTGTGATCACCAGGACAGCAAGGTACTGGCAGAAAAACAGTACATAGACCAGTGAAACAGAGTAGAGAGCCCAGATATGGACCCTCAACTCTGTGGTCAAATAATCATCGACAAAGCAGGAAAAAAGATCCAATAAAAAAGACAGTCTCTCCAATGAATGGTGCTGGGAAAATTGGACAGCTATGTATAGAAGAATGAAAATTGACCATTCTCTTGCACATGCACAAAGATAAACTCACAATGGATAAAAGACCTCAATGTGAGGCAGGAATCTATCAGAAGCCTAGAGGAGAACATAGGCAGTAAGCTCTTTGACATTGGCAAACTTTGACACAGAAACTTCTGTCAAGACATGTCTCCAAAGGCAAAGGAAACAAAAGTGAAAACAAACTTTTGGGATTTCATCAAGATCAAAAGCTTCTGCACAGCAAAGGAAACAGTCAACAAAACAAACAGGCAACCCACGGAATGGGAGAAAATATTTGCAAGTGACTACTACAGACAAAAGGGTGATATCCAAGATCTACAAAGAACTTCTCAAACTAAGCACTCAAAAAGCAGATAATCACATCAAAAAATGGGCAGAAGACATTAACAGACACTTCTCCAAAGAAGTTCATACAAATGGCTAACAGACACATGAAAAAGTGTTCATCATCATTAGCCATCAGGGAGATTCAAATTAAAATTACATTGAGATTCCTCCTTACACCAGTTAGAATGGCCAAAATTAACAGGACAGGAAACAACAAATGCTGGGCAGGATCTGGAGAAAGGGGAACCCTCTTACACTGTTAGTGGGAGTGCAAATTGATGCAGTCACTTTGGAAAACTGTGTGGAGATTCCTTAAGAAATTAAAAATAGAGTTACTCTAGGACCCTGCAATTGCACTTCTGGGTATTTACTCTAACGATACTGATGTAGTGAAAAGAAGGACCCTCTGTACCCCAATGTTCATAGCAGCAATGGCCACAGTCACCAAACTGTGGAAGGAGCCAAGATGCCCTTCAACAGATGAATAGATAAAGTAGATATGGTTCATATGCACAACGGAGTATTATGCATCCATCAGAAAGAATGAATACCCAACTTTTGTATCAACATGGATGGGACTGGGGGAAATTATGCTGAGTGAAGTAAGTCAAGCAGAGAAAGTCAATTATCATACGGTTTTGCTTACTTGTGGAGCATAAGGAATAACATGGAGGACATTGGGAGAACAAAAGAAAAAGTGAATTGGGGGAAATCCAAGGGGGAGATAAACCATGGGAGACTGTGGACACTGAGAAACAAACAGGTTTGTCGGGGGTGGGGGAAGGTGGGGAATTAGGTGAGCCTGTTGGTAGGTATTAAGGAGGGCATGTATGGCATGGAGCAGTGGGTGTGGTGCATAAACAATGAATCTTGGAACACTGAAAAAATAAATTAAATTTAAAAAAAGATAAAAACCTGCACAGCAAAGGAAACAGTCAACAGAACAAAGAGGCAACCCAGAGAATGGGAGAAGATATTTGAAAATGACACTACAGATAAAGGGCTGGTATCCAAGATGTATAAAGAACTTCTCAAAATCAACACCCAGAAAACACATAATCAAGTCAAAAAATGGGCAGAAGACATGAACAGACACTTCTCCAAAGAAGACATACTAATGGCTAACAGACACATGAAAAAATGTTCAACATCATTACCCATCAGGGAGATTCAAATCAAAACCTCATTGAGACACCAGCTTATACCAGTTAGAATGGTAAAAACTGACAAGGCAAGGAATAACAAACGGTGGAAATGTTTTAGAGAAAATGGGAACCCTCTTACACTGTTGGTGGGAATGCAAGTTGGTACAGCTACCTTGGAAAACAGTGTGGAGGTTCCTCAAAAGTTAAAAATAGAGCTACCCTATGACCCAGGAATTGCACTGCTGGATATTTACCCCAAAGATACAGATGTAGTGAAAAGAAGGGCCATATGCACCCCAATGTTCATAGCAGTAATGTCCACAATAGCCAAACTGTGGAAGGAGCCAAGATGCCCTTCAACAGATGAATAGATAAAGATGTGGTCCATATATACAATGGAATATTACTCAGCCATCAGAAAGTATGAATACCCGATATTTGCATCAACAAGGATGGAACTAGAGGAGATTATACTAAGTGAAATAAGTCAAACAGAGAAAGTCAATTATCATATGGTTTCACTTATTTGTGACTGAATGTTACTGAATAGGGGAGATCTAAGTAAGGCTGTTTTGAGGGGAAGATTAGGCCAAATCTTCAAAAGAAAGCTTCAAAGAAAAACAATGACATACCACTGTTGATTTTTACTGTTTGATTAAACAAAAAACTGTAGTTAAATAATACACACTGGGTGTGGTGCAAAAAAAAAAAAAAATACATTTTATTCTGCTTTTACCTTTTAAGATACCTAATTCCATGACTATATAGCCAGCCAGAAAATTTAGTCTTTATAGGGTTGTATAGCCCTCAAATCATTAGAATCTTCCATTTTTATAGTCATCATGTTAGATTTCTGAAGGAACTTACACCTGAATTCCTACCCTAGTTTCCTTCCAGGCCATTTCCTGTAACTAAGTCCCATGCCTAAAATTTCTGTCAACCAGTATTTTGTTCAACCATTAAACTCACCTCTTTCTTGAAGTTCCTACTTTGAATTAATGCAGATTTAGTTATTCCTTCTTCCTTTACTTCCAGTGGCTTCTCATTACAGTTAAAGTAACATTCTAAATCCTTATCATACTCTGTTAAGTTCCTGCATAATTTAATCTCTGTCCATCTCTCCAACTTCATCTTTTCTTCCCTTTTCATTTCTCATTAAGCTCCAGCAATGCTAGCCTTCTCAGCTTCTCAGATATTCCAAGTTTATCTCCTCTATCAGAATTCTGGCAGGAATTTGAAGAGAATTTATTAAAGGGACAATATACAAGTGTGCTGGCAGGATGTGGGGAAAACACAAGTTACAATGCTGTAACTAAGGTAGTAATATTAGGGCATGTTACCAGCCAAGCCTGAAGAGGCAAAGGGATAAAATGGTTATCAGACCACAAAAAAATGATTCTGTTGAGAGAATCACCTGACAGAAGCTGAGAAATATATGCTGAGAGACAGAATTAGCTTAAGGTGACTCCACCAGGGAGTAAACAGTGATACAATTCCTCTTCCCCATATCTTTCTGGAGCTCCCTTGTGTAAACCCAACCTGGAAGCTAAAATGCAAGGCAGTCCTTTTTATTTGGTGGGTTGAATCAGTTCTCAAAATCTCTAATTCCATTAAGTTCAACTCAATACATACAGGTCAACCTTCTGAGCAAAGAGCAAGTTGAGAATGGTGAGAATAGGTTTAGAAAAGCAAAGACAAGATGCCCAGCATAGCCTCTTTCCCTAGAACACTCTTACCCTGATCTTCAAATGACTTTATTGATATTTCCCTCAGTTCAAATGCCAGCTCTTTTACATAGGTTTTCCCTGACTACCCAATCAAAAGTAGTGTAACCCCAAACACTAGCTTCACTATTAAAGCAGTTTCATGGTTTATTCATATTTATTCACATGGTTTACTCATATAGTTTATCACCATCTAAACTTATGTTATATTTTTCTTATTCAAATTGATTTTCTAAATCACTGACTAGAATGCCAGCTTTTTTATATTATAAAATTATTATATTATTATTATATAATTATTGCATTATTATATTATATTATTATATTATTTTAATAATTATTATTATTAAATTATTATATTATTATTGTACTATATTATATTATTATTGTACTATAGTTGTTTATGTATCTTTCTTTGATGAACTTCTTGAGAATAGCAACATTATTTTATTCCTTTTAGCCCCCAGAATCTGGTAGGAGGCATAGCACATAGTGTAGTATTAAAATTTTGTTTGAGTAAAATAGCAGTTCACCTTAAAACAGGCAAGAATTTGACACTGGATACAAGCTCTGAGACCTTCTATTTTGAGCTCAAGAAACTCATATTATCACCACACTGTTTTGTACCTGTGTCTTGTCACTTCAACTTGTGCAATGATAAGCACCATGTCTTCTTCTCTTAGGTCCTCCAGAGCATTCTCAGATTCTCATTTAACAACTATTGATACTTGGTTTAGACATATTTATAATTAGCTTTATTGGCTTTATTCACAGTCCACAGTAAAATATAAGAAGGAGAACAGAAAAGATAAAGACTGCCATAACAAGGATATTAACAGCCATGTGAGCAACAGCTGGTAGTCTAACAGCAAAATAGTAAACAGAAACTTAAATTCAAGCTCCACAAGAATGTGGATTTTTAGTTTTATTACTTGTCTCCCAAGTATCTAGAAAAGTGTCTGGTATGTGGTAATAATAAAAATAATGATGGTTAGAAATAATAGCATAGGGATATTAAATGGCAGATAACTAATGTATACCTAGACTTTGGTTTCAGAGGTCATGCTCAATAAATACTTGTTAATAAATAAATAAAAGAATAAATGAATTAAGTGTGCTACTTCTCAGTCTGCAATTCATTTAATTTTATCATAGGATGGTACTTATACTTAAGAATAAATGCAATTTAGGTGTGCCTGAGTGGCTCAGTCAGTTAAGCATCTGCCTTCAGCTCAGGTCATGATCCCAGGGAAGTGGGAATGAGCCCCACATCAGTCTCCTTGCTCAACAGGGAGCCTACTTCTCCTTCTGCTTGCAGCTCCCCCTGCTTGTGCTCTCTCTCTCTCTCCCTGAAAAATAAATAAATAAAATATTTTTTAAAAAAGAAGAATAAATGCAATTTATTGTACTTTCCCCATGTTATAATTGAATGGAAGTGGAACAAATTTAATAATACCTTACCCTTTTTAATACTAGTAAATGTTGTATGCATTCCTGTTGTGTTTAAATATAAACTCCATTAAAGCTGTGTTTCTCCCTTGATTTTTATATCTCGATAGTTAAAGCAGTCTCTTAACTCTCAGAAATGACACCCACCTTTAAAAGCCCTAAGAAAGAGTACAAATATTTAGTCCTAGTTTTACATGATGGCAATTTTTCCTTAGGCACAATCCCACTACATTTATAGCACTTATCAGAGTTGTGCCAGTCACATGGCTCCAAAAACTGCCAAGGAAAGAAGACTAAACTTTAAGTCTTAAAATAAAAGAAAAGGGGGGGGGAGAGATCTGGATGCATGTCATATCACCCTAACAGCACGTGCAGATTCTATTTTGATTATACTGCATGCAGGTTGATGGGCATATCCAAGAAGTCCCTGTCTCTTGTAACTTAAGAATCACCAGCAGTTGGGTTTTGTCAAATACTTTGCCAGCTGGCTAGGTTCCTTCCTCACCAATCATTTCCCTGAAGACTTGACAGTTTTTCTAGATGACAGAGTATCTCCTTTTGGAAATCTATGCAAGTTAGAGGGCCATGTTCTTCTGTGCAAGACTACCCTGGTGCAGTGAGCACAGTTATGGGTGCTCCATTTTAAGATGACCATGTTGCTTTCCTTGGACAAGTCAGCTTGAGAGAAAAAGGCACAGACATAGAGATAAAGAAGCCAAATATGTTTAGCCTGGAAAAGGCATGTGGATTTGCCAACTTAATGATACTGGTCAATTCTCTACATACAGGCACTCCAGGCCTAGGTTTCCCTATCTGGCTTGTGGATTTGCTAACTTAATGATACTGGGCAGGTCTCCACATATGGGCACTCCAGGCCTAGGTTTCCTTATCTTTAATTTGTGCTTATGATGGTGTTGTGAGAATCAAAGAGAAAGCTTATGAGAAAGTTTCATATCAATTATAAAGTCCTCCTTGGCATTGGTTTATTATTTAAGTAGTTTGTGAGGTCAAACATTCAGTCAAAAATGTAGTACGTTATAAAGAGTTAGCCTTAGAATCAGAAGGCATGAGTGCAAGTTATAGTTCTGCCACTTGAGAACTGGGTGAATTTATGCTATTCACTTAGTATTGTGAGCTTCAACTTTCTAAACTAAAAAATTAAAATTCATACATTTATCCAAGAGACAGATACTGAAAAAAATAGAAACAGATATTGATCTCCTGTTTTGTTCATGGATTTGATCATATGTGGAGATAAGAAATGTAGGTGCTTATATCTTATGGAAAAATCAATAAAAAACAGACAGGGTCATAACTTATAAGCAAGTATCTTTGCTCTGTAGAGAAATGGATCTATACCAGCCTGATGCATCATTGCCTATTTCATGATAGGATTTGAAGCAACAAACAATAAAAAAAAAGAATGTTAAAAAGAATGTTAGACCAGTCCCTTGCCAAGACCCTTTTACCATGGTCTCATTTGGCCCTTATAAGAGTCCCAGGAGATAGGAAGAGCAGTACCATTGTTACCCTCAACATTCATCCACCCATCTATTCATTTAAGACATTTATCAAGTGTCAATTATTGTACATAAAGTAGTATAATTCCTGACCAACTGTAAATATGTGTGGTTTCCTCACATGCTTTTTATTCACCAAAAATTGGAAAAGGTTCTTATTGGACATCATCTGTGCAGCTGCATAGAGAGGAAAAGCTCCTTTGACTTGAAGGTGAGCAGCCTGGGATTGAAATTCCCACTCTACCAGGATAGGCTGAGGAACTCTGGCTAAGTTTTAGAACCTGGCACACAGTAGGCACATAATAAATGTAAGAGAATGGGTGAATGAATGAATGATGCCACCACCTCTTTGAGCCTCAGTTTGCTCATCAGTAAATGGAAATGATAACTCCTGGACCCCAAAATGGTTGTCAGATTAGCATGAATTACTGCAGTTAAAAAGTGTTTCTATAGATGACAAACCAATAAATATGGCTGTTCCTGAGCTCTGTCTTTCTTTTACCCAGTGCAGATGGCCATTTCCTCCCTGGAAATTACCTGCTCTGGTCTAGCTTGCTTGATTATATTTTGGAAACCTTTCCACTTGGCTAGATTACTCTGGTTGCTGTGTTGATAATAGATTATAGGGCTATAAGTAAAGAATCCACTTATGAAGCTATTTTTATGACCTAGGCAAGAAATGGTAGTGACTTGAACCAGAGTAGTAGCAGTGGATTGTTTATGGGTATATTTTAAAAGTAAACCCGATAGTATTTCTTAAAGGATTAGATGTGTAGTAAATGATAGAGAGTAGTCAAGGTTGATTTCGGGATTTTTTGCTCTGAACACTAGAAGAATGGAGTTGCCATCAACAGAGATGGAGTAGATTTGTGGAGGTAAATTAGAAGTATAGTTGGGGCATATTAAATTTGAAGTGTTTTTTAGACTATAACTGGAAATGTTAAGGAAGAAGTCGACTGTATACATCTGGGGATAGAAAGGGAGACTTGAGTTAGAGATTATAAATTTGGTCAACAGTTCCACAGGCCAGGCCAGCCAAGTAAGATGAACACAGCCATTGTCTTTGACAACTAGGAGGTCATAGTTGATGTTTTCAGAGCCATTTCAGGATCACAATAGGGAAAGAAGTCAGACTGCTTTGTGTTAAGGAATAAAGAATCTTCAAAGAAGTAGCAATAGTAAATGTGGATTACTCTTTTTGAGTATTGTGGTAGTGGAGGGAGGGCAAAGTTGGGCAGGAGTTGATGGGAGAGAACTGTGACTTTTGGCGCGCTGGCCACTCATACCTCTTAACACACTTTTCTGCATTAGCTTTTTCAAAGTCTGTCTTCAACTGTACCTTCCCTAGTTCTTTTCCCTATGCCTACTCCTCAAAGTTTCTGCCTTCAGTATTCTTTCTTTGGATTTTGTTCACCCACCTGGCAGAGAAAGCTATGAAAGCCTGGCCTGCATTCAAGAGTCTCCAAGATCTGGCTCTGGTATCTTAGTGTAAGTTTCTTCCTCCCACACTCTCTTTCCCATACAACCTAAAGCTGTTTCTACTCTGGATTTTTTTTTCTAGTCCCAGAACTTTTCACTTTTATGCTTCCATCCTTAAGCAAGATCTTTACTTTGCCCAGAATCCCTACCTTCCTTTCTTCATATATGTAAATATTTCTTTGTTTTCAAGACTCTGCTCAAATATTTCCTTCACTCACCTATAGGAATTAGAATATGATTTCTTTTTATAGTAATTATTACTTTCAATTTATCCAAAAATAGCATAAATTATTTTGTTGGTATTGATATAAATGTCCAAGATACTGGATGATCTTTTTTCTGAAGTTTTAAGATTCTATGTGATTCTCTTATTATCAAGTTCTCTGAAAATGCCCAATTCTGACATCAGCTGCCCACCCACTCACTATGTCATTTAGCACATCACTTCCTATACTGGTACTCTGTAGGCTTTAGAGAGTTTTCACTCCACTGGCCTGAAAATGAAGAATCTGGAATTTAGTTCTCAGTTCATTAATTGATCATGAGTTTAAGTATGAAATCATAAGTATTAACCTGAGTATCAGTCACTTTATGCAAAATGAGGATCACTTGTAGAAGAGGGTAATATAATCACATCCTCCTGAAAGCAGTGATTATGCAGACTATTTAAATGTCACCCCCTCTGGGAGTTGTCCTGGTGTTCCCACACCAGCATCCTCCACCTCTGTGTTTCAGTATCATATTATATATACTTCTCTCATTGCATTTTTCACACAGCATCACTGAGTCTATACCAGGTAGGTAACATCAGAAATGGTTTAGTGTCATGTTAGTATGATAGAGTTAAGATTTAGACAGATCTCAGTTCAAACTTTCTTACTCTGCTATTTATTAGTTGTGTGACGTGGCTAAAATTATGTAATACCTTTGATCAATAGTATCATGATCTATAAAATGGGGAGTTTATTGGGAAAAAAATAAGTTGGTAAATATAAAACATCTGGCAGACTGCTGGATATGTATCAAGTTACTCAGTAAATATTTGTCAATCCAGTTTCATTGAATTGGCCCATTGCATAAAGCATTCTCTCTGATTCTAATGCCACCAATTATTAAGGGGAAACAATTAGACCATTTATTTAACTTTTATTAAATAAAAAGCATTACAGTATTTTTAAGGCTACAAGCCTTAGCTTTTATTTATTTTTTAATTTTTTTATTATATATAAACATTTAATGTAACCCCACCACCCTCTCCCAACACCCCTCCCCTCCACCCCCCTCAGTTTGTTTTATGACATTAAGACTCTCTTTTGGTTTGTCTCCCTCCCGAACCCATCTTGTTTCATTTATTCTTTTCCTACCCCCTTAACTCCCACCCCCATTTCATCTCCACTTGCTCATATCAGGGAGATCATATGATAGTTGTCTTTCTCCAATTGACTTATTTTGCTAAGCATAATACCCTCTAGTTCCATCCATGTCATCACAAATGGCAAGATTTCATTTCTTTTGATTGCTGCATAGTATTCCATTGTATATATATACCACCTATTCTTTATCCATTCATCTGTTGATGGACATCTAGGTTCTTTCCATAACTTGGCTATTGTGGACATTGCTGCTATAAACATTCGGGTACACGTGCCCCTTTGGATCACTACGTTTGTATCTTTAGGGTAAATACCCAGTAGTGCAATTGCTGGGTCATAAGGTAGCTCTATTTTCAATGTTTTGAGGAACCTCCATGCTGTTTTCCAGAGTGGTTGCACCAGCTTGCATTCCCACCAACAGTGTAGGAGGGTTCCCCTTTCTC
>ML093407.1:0-51038 GCA_003697995.1 Taxidea taxus jeffersonii | reverse complement strand
AGCACAGGCAGACAGAGAGGCAGGCAGAGGCAGAAGCAGGCTCCCTGCCGAGCAAGGAGCTCGATGTGGGACTCGATCCCAGGACGCTGGGATCATGACCTGAGCCGAAGGCAGCCGCTTAACCAACGGAGCCACCCAGGCATCCCGATGTGGAGCAGACTTTTAAAAGTCCTGATTTTGTGCTCCCCCGCTTGCAGGAGCTGGCCCCTCCCCCTGGGGTCTATCTTCCCGTCGTGTTGGATTCACTTCTCCGCTGGTCCTACCTTTTAGAAAGTGGTCAATTTTCTGTTTCTAGAATTGTTGTTTTTCTTCTCTTCGATCTCCTGTTGGATTTGTAGGTGTTCGGAATGGTTTGATAGGCTATCTAGCTGATCTCCTGCTGGCTGATGTCGTCTCAGCCTGCTATTTCTCTGCTATCTTGACTCCTCCCCGAAGCTAGTACTTTTTGACCAACTTTCTCCAATTCCCCCTCCCCCAACAACCCTCCTCTGGTAACAAGTCTGATCCCTTTTTCTATTAGGCTTTTTTTTTTTTTTTCCTTTTTTCTTTTTTAGATTTCATATTTAAGTGAGATCATAGAGTATTTGTCTTTCTCTGTCTGGCTTATTTCACTTAGCATAATGCTGTCAAGGTCCATCCATGTTCTCAAAAATGTTAGGAATTCCTAGTTTCATGGCTAAATGATATTCCATTGTGTATATATACCACAACTTCTTTATTCATTTATCCATTGATGGACACTTAAGTTGCTTCCATGTCTTGGGTATTGTAAATAACGGTGCTTGAATGTGGGGATGCAGAGATCTTTTTGTTAATGTTTTTGTTTCCTTCAGCTGTATTCCCAGAAGTGGAACTGGTGGAGCATATGGTATTTTTAATTTTTTTTTTGAGAATCTTCGATACTGTTTTCCTTGGTGACTATCCCAATTCACAATCCCACCAGCAGGACCCAGGGTTCCCCTTTACCCCATCTATGCCAGTATCTGTTATCTGTTGTGTTTTTGATGATGGCCATTCTAACAGGCATGAGGTGGTATCATTGTGGTTTTAATTTGTATTTCTCTAATGATTAGCGATGTTGGGCATCTTTTCATGTGCTTGTTGGCCTTTCATATATCTTCTTTGGAGAAATGTCAGTTCAGGTCCTTTGCCCATTTTTAAATTGGGTTTCTCTTCTCCTCTTCCCTCCCTTTCTCTCTCTCCTCCCTCCCCACCCCCCCGTCTTTCTTTCTCCTTCCTTCCTTCCTTCCTCTCTCTCCCCTCTTCTTTCCTTCCTCCCTCCCCCCTTCCTTTCTTCCTTCCTTCCTCCCCTCTTGCTCCCTTCTTTGCTTCCCTCCCTTCCTCCCTCCCTTTTTTTTCTTTCTTTCTAGTTGTATGAGTTATATAACTCATTAACTTATTAAATCCATGGTTTGCAATTTTTTTCTCCATTTCACAGGTTATCTTTTCACTTTGTTGATGATTTCTTTGGCTATGCAGAAGCATTTTAGTTTGATGTAGTTTTAGGTTGATTTTTTTATTTTGTTGCTTTTACCTTAGATGTCATTTCTGAAGGATCATTACTGGTACTCTTTTTTTTTATGAGCATAAAATGGCAATTATATTTATTTGGAAAAAATAAACACAACATTTGAGAATATTTACAGCTAAAAACAAAAAAAGAAATTAAAAAAAACACAATGACACAAAATACTATTAAAGATTTTAGGGAATGAAATCCAAAGGTAAACAATTAAAATTATAATAGATGTATTACTGGTGCTCTTGTCAAGAACTTTGTCCCTATGTTTTCCTCTAGGAGTTTCATGGTTTTAAGTGTTACATTAAACTCTATAATCCATTTTGAATTAATTTTTGTGAGTGGTTTAAGATATGGGTCCAGTTTTATCCTTTTAGATGTGAATATCCAATTATCCTAGCATCATTTATTGAAGAGACTGTCTTTTCTCAATTGAATAATCTTGGCTTATCTGTTGAATATTCTTCAATAATGTCAAACATTAATTTACCATAGTATATACTTGGTTTTATTTTTGAGCTCTTGATTTTGTTTCGTTGGTCCATTTGTTTATTTTTATGCCAGTACTATAACTGTTTTCATGACTATAGCTTTATAGGATAGCTTGAAATCAGGAAGTGTGATGCCTCCTCTTTGTTCTCTCAGGATATCTTTGGCTCTTTGAGGTCTTTGTGTGGTTCCATATAAACTTAAGAGTGTTTTTTCCTCTTCTGTAAAATATGCCATTGGAATTTTGATGGGAATTGCATTGAATCTATAGATAGCTTTTATATAGAAACACTGCTGATTTTTGTATGTTAATTTTGTATCCTGCAACTATACTGAATTTATTGATTAGATATAGTGGATTTTTGGTTGAATCTTTAGGATATTCCATATTATAAAATAATATCATCTGAAAATCAAGATAATTTTACTTCTTCCTTTCCAATTCTGATCTTTCTTTCTTTGGCTCTTTCTCTCTTTCCCTCTCTCTTCCTTTCTTGGCCTGATTGCTCTGGCTAGGATTTCCATTACTTTGTTGAATAGGAATGGTGAGAGTGGGCACCCTTGTCTTGTTCCTGATTTTAGAAGAAAAGCTTTCAACTTTTCACCATGGAGCACGATGTTATGTGTGGCTTGTCATATATGCCTTTATTATGTTGATATATGCTCCTGCTATGCCTAATTTGTTATGACTGTTTATCACAAATGGATGCTGGATTTTGTAAAATGTTTTTTCTGCATCTGTTGAGTTGATCATATGATTCTTTTCTTCTATTCTATTATTGTGACATATCACATTGATTGATTCATGTATGTTGAACTATCCTTGCATCCTCAGGATAAAGCCTCCTAGATAATGGTGTGTAATCTTTTTAATGTGTTGCTGAATTTGGGTTGCTAGTATTTTATTGCATCTATATGTGGACACTACCCCCTGGTTTTCTTTTCTAGGTGTCCATTTCTCTGACACACTCTTGAGAAGAGGTAAGCCTTCTTGGAAGAGTTGAAGACATGCTTCACTTTTTATTTTTTATGAGGCTTTTTAACATGGCTCAGAGTACCTACATTAGAAAGCTGTAAAGAAGTCTTCCTCTCTCCTTGTCTGTCATTGCATAGGAAACTATACGTGCAGTAAACAGTTCATACATGAGCCTTCATGTACCTGCTATGATGGTACTAGATAACAGAATTTCTCCAGTTTATTTACTGGCAAATCAAGGTTCTGTGTTCACACTGGTTAGCATCTTTTGTTGCTTCTGGGGGGAAGTTTTAGGACCAGTTCATGGGACTTGCATAAAATTCAGAACAAAACAACTGGTTGTTAAAACTGAATAAGCCAATCTATGGCGTCTACTTCCACGGCTGGGCTTGGCAAAACAGGAAGCTAGCTGGGGGTATTCTATACATAGTTATGATCTTTCTATCCTTGTTCCTAATTATTGCTGTTATCATGTTGATTGCTAACAAAATCATACATATTGTTGTACAGTTACTATTCCAGCTGTCATACATCTGATGGTTATAGAACAGAAGGAGTCTGAAGGGATCCTGGTAAAGATAGTGATACTGGATAAAATTAGTCCCCCTCACCAAAATAGTGCTGTAGACCTAAAAATCTGACTATTTGCTTATCCTTCTGGAGTCACTGTATTTTGTCTGGATCAATGAAAATTCATAGGAGGGACTGTAATGAACTATGTATTCACAGCAGCTCTTGCCCAGGAGATATTGAAAGCAGATGCTGTACCTCCCACCATTGGTTCTAACCAGCCACAGCTGGTCAGCTGCTATGAGTGGAAAGCACCCACTATCTAAAGATGATCAGTGACTGGTAGGCTAGTCTTCCACAGTCAATGAACAACGTGGCTTACTATAATCGGTTGTATCAGTACTATAGAATCATTTCACCTTCTCCTATATATAGGCTCTGGTCTTTAATTAGCACAGAGAGAACTTCCCCTTCCTGGGATGTATGGGTCCCTGACTCTTCCTCTTCAGTGAATCACTCTGAATTTCCTCACTGATGTGTATTTCCTTGCCTAACAAGTCAGTAAACTCAGCATTCATTTATTTGACCATTGCAGTGGTCTCAGTATTTCTTTTAATAATCTTCATATGTCTCTATATTACTCATTATTTAAGTAGGAGATAATCCTCTCTCTCTCTCTCTTTGGGGGGGCAGGTAAATAATATTACTCTACAGTGTTAAACTGGGACTTAAAAAAAAAAGTAAGATTCTTGAGTGGTTTTTAAAACAGATCCCATTCTCACCCCCTCTTTAACACATTGCTAGTTTTCCTCTAATTGTCATGGACTCTAGAAGCAAAGAGTTAGTGTTCATCATTAGACAAATTCTCTATCATTTGCTAAATTTCTTTAAGTATTTGCCTTGCTGTACATGAATTGAGCAAAATAGGAACTTCTGATTTCCTCTGAATTCAATAGGAGTTCAGAGGATGGATGAAATATGCCTTACAAAAAATCAGCATCCCAGTTCTCAAATATCAAATACTTCAGATAAGATGACTGGGAGTTTCACTGGAAAGTACCTGACACCCAGGATAGGGATGTGCATATTCAGAGGCACAGCACAGGATGCTGGCACCTAGGGCACCTTAGATTTCATTTCCTAACAGAGGGTAACTTTGCTTTCACTTCAATGGATACTGATTAGTAAAGTGGTCAACTAAAATACCATGCATCTGTTTCTTTTGTTCACGAGTTCTTTTGACCCACAAAAGAACTGGTTTCTATATTAATTAGAATTGTGAGCACCCAATATGGACATTAGAAAGTCCTTTGGCCTGTGAGAGAGAAATAAAAGCCATTTTAAAATCAAGTCTATTTCTCTCCATACTTCTTAGAAGATAAAGGAGGAAAGGATGGTACAGATGATGTAGGGCTAAGTGATCCATTTAGCACTGAATGGAATCATGTACTTTAATTTAGTATTATTATAATTTCATCTCAATGGACCAGTTCTTAGTGCTACATTTATTTTAGTCTCTGAAGAACTAATGGTTTGAATTTTATTTTTCTATCCTTTGTGTTTTTCATTAAGTCCCCAGTTGCATATAACATCTCACCATCTTTTACTTAATATTAAATGTTGCCAGTGAATCTTAGAACACTGGAAAAATAAAATAGTTAAAAAAATGTTGCCAGTTTCCTCCCTTTATTTGGTTTTCCTGCTGTGCTCTAAAGACATAATTTTAAAAATAATTAAGCTGTTCCTTCAAATGGACTTTTCCTTTCCTTTTGAAGAAAAGAATGAATACATAAGAGTTTTAAAGGCCATAAAGAACAATAGAAAATAAAGCTGGGAAATTTAATGGGATGTAGAAATGAATCCCATTCAGCTCTCTGGACTCAGACCTAGTTTGTGATGACATGGCTAAACCAAGAAGGTCAGAATCATCAGTAAATATGGAACCCATTATGGTTCCTCCCTCGGGAAAATGGTGAAGAAAATTGAATCAGCATGCCAAGCACACTTGCTCCTTCTGTGGCTAAATCAAGATGAAGAGACAAGTTGTGGGGATCTGGCTCTGTGGTTCCTGCATGAAAATGGTAGCTGGCGGTCCCCAGACCCACAACAACCTCTTCTGCTGTCACAGTAATGTCCACCATCAGAAGACTGAAGGAGTTGAAACACCAATGGAAGCTTGATGGTTTGAGCATTGCTATTCTGTCATAAATGAGTTAGTTCATGTAACAACAATCAAAAGAAAAAAGTAAGGGTAGGAAGGAAGAAGAGAGAGAAAAGGAAAGGAAAGAAAAAAGAAAGAAATTTTACTCTGTCCCTTTGGGTACTGTGAGGACAGACTGAGGTGAAGATCATGCATGCTTGCTAGAATTCTGACACCAATTCTAATGTGCAGTTTTCCCGGGACTACCAAGCAACTCTCTGACACCACCAGGTGTCCTACAATTCAACCTACTTCTGACATTCTCTACCCCGAGATAGCATCTGGTCCCACAGGTAAAGGCTCTGTCCCATCAGACTGCCCTCACTTCATTTTTTAAAATATTTTATTTATTTTGAAAGAGAGAGAGGAGTGGGGAGAAGTGGAAGGAAGGGGAGAAGCAGACTTCCCGCTAAAAGCAGAGCCCCATGCGGGGCTCAATCTCATCACCCTGAGGTCATGACCTGAGCCAAAATCAAGAGTTGGATGCTTAACTGATTGAACCACCCAGGCATCCCAAGACTAGCCTCAGTTTAGATGCCAATCACAAGTCCAGGCTGTCCCCTGTGTATCTGACCAGGTGGCTATAGATAGAAGTTCCAATGACTCCCTCCTTGGGTTTGATTAATTTGCTAGAGTGACTTACAGAACTCAGAGAAACATTTTACTTCCTAGATTACTAGCTTATTAGAAAAGGGTACGACTCAGAAACAGCTAGATGGAAGAGATGCGTAGGGAAGGGTAGGTGGGAAGGGGTGCAGAGTTTCCATGCCCTCTCCTACTACATCTACTTGTTACCAACCTGAAGCTTTCCTAATGGACCTTTTAGGTTTTTATGGAGGTTTCATTACAAAGACATGATTGACTCAATCACTGGTCATTGACGATTGATTTGGGCCCCTCTTCCCTCCCTGGAGGTTATGGGGGGTAGAGAGGTGGAACTGAAAGTTCTAAACAACTGGTTGGCTCCCCTGGCAATCAGCCCCTGTCCTTAGACTTTCTAGAGTCACCTCATTAACATAACAAAAGACACCATTATTGTTCTCATCACAGGAAATGCAAAGGGTTTTAGAAGTTCTGTTCTAGAAATGGGGAGAAGACCAAATATATACATTCCTATTATACATCACAATATCACACTTGTCAGCTTGTTAATGACATGAAGAGCTTGGAGAAAAAAAAAACCACAAAAACGCTGCATAGTAGATCCTAGCATCAAGCAAATCATATGGTCCCTTCTATTCTTTTATATTCCTGGCAAACCTTACCAGGCATTGGTGGTAAAATCGAAACCCAGATGCTCTGAGGTAATTATTAAAGTGGTTCCTTTGTTCATCTACTGTCATGTACAAATTGCCACAAACTTAGAAGCTGAATAAAACACACATATATTATTTTATAGTTTCGGTGGATCAGGAAGACTGACATGGCTTAGCTGAGTCCCTGGCTCAGGGTCTCAAAAGACAGCACAGTGTTAGCTGGACTGTAGGCTTATCCAAAATCCTGACTAGGAAGAATCTGCTTCCAAGCCATTCTGTAGGGGTAGATGCTTCTGGGATTTGTCCTGCATAACCAACCACGGGGGGCCTGCATGCACACAGGCAGGGTAAAGAATGTTGTTTCTTGGACTCCTGCTGTGTGAATTGAAGGGCCAAAGTGACGCCATTCAAGGCGGCAGCCCTTTACATTAGCTGTTTACATTAAGCTAAGAACCATTAAGCTGTTTAAGGCAGCTGTTTACATTAAGCTGAAGACATTCCAAAGAGGTTCCCACATATGCAAATAAAGGATGGGACAAGAGCCAATAGAAATGGTTACTACATATGCAAATAAAGGATGGGACAAGAGCCAATAGAAATGGCTACTACATATGCAAATAGGGAATCAGACATGAACCAATAGAGGGTGATTCTCCATATGTAAACGAGGGACCAAGTGCGAGCCAATGGGGTTATTGCCCTATATGCTAACAAAGGATAGAAAAACAACCAGTAAGGAAAACTCCGTCAGCAGTTTTTCCTAACTGACCAACCCTCCTCGGACAACACAGCTTAAGTCACCTCAGACACCAATCATTTTCAAAGTCACCTACACATGTAACTATGTGACTATGTACTTTTTTTTTTAATATTTTATTTATTCGACAGACAGAGATTACAAGCAGGCAGAGAGGCAGGCAGAGAGAGAGGGGGAAGCAGGCTCCTTGCCAAGCAGAGAGCCTGATGTGGGGCTCGATCCCAGGACCCTGGGATCATGACCTGAGCCGAAGGCAGAGGCTTTAACCCACTGAGCCACCCAGGTGCCCCGACTATGTACTTTTTGCATGTAAAATTGCCTATATAATCTCTGTAAAATTCCAGCGGGCGCCTCCTCCTGGACTCCGCTGTGTCGGTGTATAGGACGAGGTCCGAGCTGCAGCCCGCCTGAATAAAGCCTTGCTTTTGCATTTTGGAATGTCTGGCTCTCGGTGGTCTTTTTGGTGGTGGTCTTATGATCTGGGCATAACATGAATAATCTTGGGAGCCTAGCTATTTAAAACATATTATCTGGCCTCCAGGTTGGAACTGGCCCTTCTGTTCTGTACTGCACGAGCCACAAGTCTTGTCTCACATCCCCTCCTGCTCCAGGCTGGGCCAGCCCCCCAGAATGGAATCAGGAGGGGAGGTAGGCACACGTAGCCCAGACTTCTTGAAAATCTAGAAACATGATACCATGGAAATGTAGCTCGTTCCTAACTGCACATAGGTGAACAAATGCTTAATTTCAAACCCTGTTATTGGCCCTATAAATACAGCCCTTATGGAGACGGCCAGTTGGAAGTCTCCCCTGAGAGGGGGACACTCTGCCCAGGCCTCTCAGTCGGGACTCCAGCCAGGCTGTTTCCACGGGGGCTTCCCCAGCTAATGAGGTTGGAGGTTGTCAGCACACAACTTGATGTAACTTTGCCTCATTCTCATTTCTTGCCTGCTATTACCTTCATCTCTGTGTTGATTCCTTTCCTCTTCTGTTTCTATTAGGTTTCTATAATAATAATAAAGTGTTCTTTCCTTTTCAAAACCAAACACGGCTGTTGTGATTCTTTTGTTCAGAACACAAGCTCATTCAGATCATTGACGAAATTCATTTTCCTGTTGTGTGACCGAGAGCCCCAGCCTCTTACTGGCTATTGGCTGGATGCTGCCTTCAGCCTCTCACGGCCTCCTGAAGTTTCTTCCCACATGGGGCTTTCAACACGTAGTTTGCGGTGTGGCTGTTTGCTCTTCAAGGCCTGCGGAGAATCTCTCAAGTTTGTGCTAGCAAGACAGGCACTGGTTTAAATTCAGACTTCAGAACAACAGACCAAAGAATCTTTTGTATACAAATGAACATTTATGAACTCGGGGTGAAATGAAAAAAGTAATAAAATGATTGTTGGTAAGAATAAAAGGAAGAGATAAATTAGAGTGGATCTGATCCTTTCCAATCTTCTAGCTGTGCTTGCTCTCAGTTAAACGTGGCTTATATGTTCTGCCATATGATTTATAACCATGTTCTTCCTCAACAACCGTGAGTAAAACAATGCCGTCCACTCAGCTGGAGTGGCCCTGTTCTCTGGGGCATTTGACACTCCTGCCAAAGGGAGGGAAGACTCAACTTTCCTAAACTTGCCAGACAACCACACTTCAAGCAGTATTTCCAAATTGCTGTTCTTTCTATGATACTGTACTCCTTGGTGGTGAACAGTGCAGATTATGCTGGCCCTCGTAATGAAACAGGTCAGAGTTAAAGAGATATGTCGGAGCTCACAGGGAGGAATGGCTGGTGGGAATAGCCCTAGTGGGGCTGTTCCCCCCATTTCTACACCAGGGGAACAGAGTCCTGGGAGTACAGGCTGTAGTTCGCCCCTGAAGACTCTGTAGAGACCTGACTGTCAGAGACCCCTTCCAAATATCCCTGTTAAACCATGCACTAGCAGGTTCCAGGATAGGGCTCTTTTTCCTAACAAATGAATCCACAGGAGAAAAAAATTGGAGCTGCAGGGGAAAAATCAATTTAAAACTTGAAAGGTGAAATTGTGTAGAAAAAAAAAATCACTCTTTCATGCTTAATTAATCAAAGAAAATATGTCTGCCAGCATGCAGCCATTTTATCAGAAAACAACCCAAGTGAAACAGTTAAGGAAATGGCATTACCAATCCCAACACTGTCACACATGAACAAACGAGAGAGGAGAAACATTGCAGGCGGACAAAACTGTCTTCAGTGGTTCATAAAATTAGAGTGTTTTACAGCTAGGGAGAACTCTCTCATGAATATCTCCTCAAGGCTCTAAAATTAACATTTGGGGAGGGTTTCTAATTAATTGTTTTGGTTAACTTAACTTTGAACTAAAAGGCAAAGGTTTAACTTTTTTTAAATGTTCTGCAGGCCTAAGGCTGGAGGTGGTAGCAGATAGTTCTAGATCTTTCATTTTGAGCAAGAGATAAGAGAACTCTCTGGCATCTGAGGAACTATACATTTGTTGAACCCGTTATTTCTCAAGTTTATTCGAACACAGGATTTTTGGTTTTTTCTTCTTAACACAACAACATTTTTAAACAACCAGTTCTATGGGATTTCATTCAGGAAATACCATTTAAATTATCTTGAAGTCATATCACACCCATATGGAAAAAAATTAATTCCTTCAGTGCTTCTCAAACCTCACACCAAAATAACCCTAAGGACATATTCCAGTGAACTTGTCCTGAAGAGGGGTGACAAACAGGGACCTGGGGCATAGCTATAGGCCATGAGCTATGAAGTCTTGGAGATAAATCTTAAAACTTCCCTGTGATTTTTGTATTCTGCTTCCATAATAGAAAAACTTGTGTTACTTGAAAGTAAAACCATGCTCAGGGGATCTGTGCCAAATTTACTGAGTCTTCTCACGTGCCCCCTAGCTCATGGACACAAGCCCTGTATTAATGATGGTATTACTTGCAATAAGCATTGTTGAAGTGACGAAATCTCTAAAGAAAACAGACTACAATCTTAGGTTACTGAGCCTCGCTCCTGCACTGCACTACAGATTTCTGACCCTCTTATAAGTACAAACTTGAAAACAACTCATTTGTGCACACTTAAAAAGTGCTTGGCTCTGGGGTGCCTGGGTGGCTCAGTCAGTGAAGCTGCCGACTCTTGATTTTGGCTCAGGTCATGATCTCCGGGTCCTGGGGTTGTGCCCTGTGTCAGCTCCAGGCTCAATGGGGAGTCTGCTTGAGGATTCTCTCTCCCTTTGCCCCTCCCCCCAGCTCTCAAATAAATACATAACTCTTTTTTTTTTTTAAACGTCCAATATGTGTTTTCAAAACAAATTCAACTGATTTCCTATTAGTTGGAACTCATTATTAGTCTTTCAGCTGAAGAAAGGGTTCCTCAAAGCATCAAGGACAGCACATATTAAACCTTGGTTTTTTTTTTTTTTTAAGATTTATTTATTTTGAGAAAGAGAGAGAGCATGTGTGTATGTGAACAGGGAGAAGGACAGAGGGAGAGGCAGAGAATCTCCAATAGGCTCCCCTCTGAGCACAGAGCCTTATTCAGGGCTCAAACCCCTGACCCAAAATCAAGAGTTAGTTGCTCAGCTGACTCACCCAGGCCCCCCTCCCCTTGCCCTGGGATCTTAAAAGTGAGGGGAAAGCTTCCATTCCTAGGTATATATCTGAGAGAAATGAAAACATACATTCACACAAACACTTGCTCATGGCTGCTCCTAACATTATTCATAACATCCAAAAAGTGGAGACAGGCCAGATGCCCATCAGCTGATGAATGGATACATAAAAAGTGATATATCCATGTAAGAGAATATTATTCATCCAGAAAAGGAATGATGTACTGACATATGCTACAATGTGGATGAACTTTGAAAACATTATGCTAAGTGAGAGAAACCATACAGAGACCACAAATTCCATGATTCCATTTATATGAAAAATCCACCATAGGCAAATCTATAGAGATAGAAAGTAGGTTAGTGGTGGCAAGGCCTGGAGTGAGGAAGCAGGCTGGGGAAAATGAGAGTGACTGCTAGTAAGTATGGTTTTTTCCTGGGGCAATGAAAATGTTAGAAAACTAGATTGTGGTGATGATTGTATATCCTGGGAATGTATTAAAACCCCGGAATTGTATACTTTAAATGGGTGAATTGTACAATATACGAATTATGTCTCAATAAAGGTATTAAAATATTGTATTTACATTTCATGTATTTTTATGTACTTATATTTCATGTAAATAAATAGATTTTTTAAAAAACAAAACAAAAACTGAGGGGCAGGGGAAACCCCAGGAGGGGCTGATTTTATTCAACAATGCAGAACGTAAAATAACTTAGCAGGGAATTGTTCAGCGCTTTACAGATTTCTTGCTGTTTGCAATTAAAGGCACAAGGGAAAACCAAGCTTTATGTATTCAATCCACAAAATGAAATCCAACAGGAGATGCTAGAATTATTTCACACCTTGACTGTTTATCGCACCAAATGAACCACATTTTATATTCTCTTAGTCATATTCAGTTATACTGTTTCTGCAAACACATTCACATTTATCAAGTAACATATTAATCACATATGTACTTGTTTGTGTAATAATGGTTCTTAGAAAGCCTAAGCCTTCTTTCCTCCATAAAGTAGGTTAACATGACTGAAAAATTCTTAAATGCTTTCCATAAGAATAATCCTCCTTAGACCTACTAAGATCATGCTGGTTATCCAATAGATTTCATTAAGGCAGTTAACAGCATTCTTTTAATTTTTTAAAAGATTTTATTTATTCATCAGAGAGAGAGTGTGAGCTTATCCATGAGTAGGGGGAGCAGCAGGCAGAGAGAGAAGCAGGCACCCCACTGAGCTGGGACCCTGATGCAGGACTGTCCCCAGGATCCTGGGATCATGACCTGAGCGGAAGGCAGACAGGCGCTTAACAACTGAGCCACCCAGGTGCCCCAAGCATTCTCATAATTTTAGGGCTAGAAGGGCCCTCAGAGATGAACAATTCAACCTCTTCATTTTTCAGGAGAGCACCAGCCCTCCTCCATCAGGGAGCTAGCAGGCACGCAGGTCTCCTGATTCCCAGGTTTGTACTCTCTGCTAAGCCTAGCTCCAAATGGTAATTCAGGATAGCAATGATGACACTGAATAAGGTTATAATCAGATCTGAAAGCACTGACCACAATCCCAGTACTTTTCATTTGTATAGTTTATAAAGGGCTTTCACAAACACAATTTTTTAGAGTCTCATCATATCCCATGAACCAGACAGAAACCACAGTCTCCATTTTGGACAGAGGTTCAAAAAGCTGATAAGATTTGCCCAAGGCCATAGGGCTGGTAAGTACTGGCTCTGGAATGAGAACTTGACATACAACATTTTCCAAGCAGAACTCATTATTCCTTGCCTCCAGGTCACCCAGGTTCTCATGTTAGCAATCTGGGCATCACTTTGTTTTAGGTGATATAAACAAATTTTGTCAAACACTTCATGAAGTGAACCGTCTCCTTTAGGAGAACTGTAAAATGGGGTGGAGGGCAAGAGTTTTGTGTTGTTTTAGAAGATTTTACTTGTTTGGTTGTTTATTTATATATTTAGCTAGCAGGGGGAGGGGCAGAGGGAAAGGGAGAGAGGCAATTCTAAACCGACTCCACGCTGATACCGGAGCCCGACCTGGGGCTCAATCTCACTACCTCTGACATCATGATCTAAGCCAAAATCAAGAGTTGGATGCTTAAGCAACTGAACCACCCAGGTGCTCCAGCAAGAAGATTTTATAGGATAAAGACCAAGGAATGGGGCATCTGAGTGGCTCAGTTGGCTAAGCATCTGCCTCCCACTCAGGTCACGATCCCAAGGTCCTGGGATGGAGCCCCGCATCGGGCTCCATGCTCAGCAGGGAGCTTGCTTCTCCCTCTCCCTCTGCCCCTCCCCCCTCACTTGTGCTCTCTCTCTCTTAAAATAAATGAAATCTTTAAAAAAATAAAACAGTGTTCAAGAATAAAGACCAAGAAAGGAATAATTAGAGAATATCTGATTGACTGGGGCCAAGTAGTCAACCTTGTTTGGGGCAAGAAGGCCCAGAGTTGGCTTGGCATTTGGAGACTGGATGACCCCGGTGCACTGCATTTCCGGTCAAGCAGGGCATTCACAGGGACAAGAAAGTTATCTAAGTTTCAGTTCCCAGATGCAGCACTGTGGGCAGAAGCAGCTCCATCTCGGGCCTAGAAATTTATGTCAATAGTCCCCCTTTTTGATTACTCTCTTGACCATTCGAGAGATTTGATCAAAACTATTTGTCTTAGCATGACTCTCAGTTACCAGTGCCTCTTTGAGTCTCAGTCTAGTTTGTACAGAAGGCAGTTTCCATCAGGCTTGTGTTCTTAGATCTGGTTATGTTTTTCTGTCACTTTTGTTGTTCCAGTGGGAGATGGACCACCTGTCACTGTCGAGTGGCTGCCCACATGCATTTAAAACTTCGAGAGAACACGGCATATTAGGGAGATGATAATAATAGTTAGAAAGGAAACACCAGGCATCATGCTTGGCCTCCTCACTCTACTCCCTCAAATTCAAGAACTGTCCATTCTAGTTCCTACAAATTAAAAAAAAATCTATCCACTTCTCTCCACACTTGTTGCCACCACTTAAGGTTATACCAACATTATTTCTCACTTATTTTCCTTCAGTCTCCTCCTTTTTATTATTGTTTCTACCTGTGCTCTATTCTCTGTAATGCAAAGTTATGTGCAACAGAACACCTGGTGATCATGTCACCACTCTGAACTTTTACTGTTTCTTCATCACCTTCAGGATAAAGTCTGTTGACACATCTAGAACATCCTTCCTGGTCTGGAGCCTGCTCACTGCTTCAGCCCCTGCCACAGCCCCTGCTCTCTGGTCTATGTGGTAAGAGTAAGATCACAGCTGCTCTTTCTTGCCATTATGCTTCTTCTTTTTCTTTTCCCTTCACCTGGCTAAATTCCACTCATTCAAGTCTCAGCTTAGATTATTACTTTCTTGGGAAGCCTCATTTGAGTCCTGGATAAGATGCCTTGCTCATTTGCTCTCATAACATTCTAAGCTTTTTTTTTTTTTTTAAAGATTTTATTTATTTATTTATTTGAGAAAGAGAGAGCAGGAGGCAGGGGAGAGGGAGAAGCAAACTCCCCACTGAGCAGGGAGCCCCATGTGGGGCTTGATTCCAGGACTCCGGTATCACAACCTGAGCTGAAGGCAGATGCTTAACCAACTAAGCTACCCAGGTGCCCCAGCTGACTCTTTTTTTTTTTTTTTTACTTTATTTAAGCTTTATTTAAACATATGATGTAATCCCACCACCCTCACCCAACCCCTCTTCCCCTGACAGCCCTCAGTTTGTTTTATGACATTAAGAGTCTCTTTGGTTTTTCTCCCTCCCGATCCCATCTTCTTTCATTTTTACTTTTCCTACCACCTTAACTCCCACCCCCGTTGCATCTCCACTTCCTCATATCAGGGAGATCATGTGGTAGTTGTCTTTCTCCAGTTGACTTATTTCGCTAAGCATAATACGCTCTAGTTCCATCCATGTCGTCGCAAATAGTAAGATTACATTTCTTTTGATGGCTGCATAGTATTCCATCGTATATATATACCACCTCTTCTTTATCCATTCATCTGTTGATGGACATCTAGGTTCTTTCCATAACTTGGCTATTGTGGACATTGCTGCTATAAACATTCGGGTACACGTGCCCCTTTGGATCACTACGTTTGTATCTTTAGGGTAAATACCCAGTAGTGCAATTGCTGGGTCATAAGGTAGCTCTATTTTCAATTTTTTGAGGAACCTCCATGCTGTTTTCCAGAGTGGTTGCACCAGCTTGCATTCCCACCAACAGTGTAGGAGGGTTCCCCTTTCTCCACATCCTCGCCAGCATCTGTCATTTCCTGACTTGTTCATTTTAGCCATTCTGACTGGTGTGAGGTGGTATCTCATTGTGGTTTTGATTTGTATTTCCCTGATGCCCAGTGATGTGGAGCACTTTTTCATGTGTCTGTTGGCCATCTGGATGTCTTCTTTGCAGAAATGTCTGTTCATGTCCTCTGCCCATTTCTTGATTGGATTATTTGTTCTTTGGGTGTTGAGTTTGCTAAGCTCTTTGTAGATTTTAGATACTAGCCCTTTATCTGATATGTCATTTGCAAATATCTTTTCCCACTCTGTCAGTTGTCTTTTGGTTTTGTTGACTGTTTCCTTTGCTGTGCAAAAGCTTTTGATCTTGATGAAGTCCCAATAGTTCATTTTTTCCCTTGCTTCCCTTGCCTTTGGCGTTGTTCCTAGGAAGAAGTTGCTGCGGCTGAGGTCGAAGAGGTTGCTGCCTGTGTTCTCCTCAAGGATTTTGATGGATTCCTTTCTCACGTTGAGGTCCTTCATCCATTTTGAGTCTATTTTCGTGTGTGGTGTAAGGAAATGGTCCAATTTCATTTTTCTGCATGTGGCTGTCCAATTTTCCCAACACCATTTGTTGAAGAGGCTGTCTTTTTTCCATTGGATGTTCTTTCCTGCTTTGTCGAAGATTAGTTGACCATAGAGTTGAGGGTCTATTTCTGGGCTCTCTATTCTGTTCCATTGATCTATGTGTCTGTTTTTGTGCCAGTACCATACTGTCTTGATGATGACAGCTTTGTAATAGAGCTTAAAGTCTAGAATTGTGATATCACCAACTTTGGTTTTCTTTTTCAATATTCCTTTGGCTATTCGAGGTCTTTTCTGGTTCCATATAAATTTTAGGATGATTTGTTCAATTTCTTTGAAAAAATTGGATGGAATTTTGATAGGCATTGCATTAAATGTGTAGATAGCTTTAGGTAGCATAGACATTTTCACAATATTTATTCTTCCAATCCATGAGCATGGAACATTTTTCCATTTCTTTGTGTCTTCCTCAATTTCTTTCATGAGTACTTTATAGTTCTCTGAGTATAGATTCTTTGCCTCTTTGGTGAGGTTTATTCCTAGGTATCTTATGGTTTTGGGTGTAATTGTAAATGGGATTGACTCCTTAATTTCTCTTTCTTCTGTCTTGTTGTTGGTGTAAAGAAATGCAACTGAGGGACGCCTGGGTGGCTCAGTTGGTTAAGCAGCTGCCTTCGGCTCAGGTCATGATCCCAGCGTCCTGGGATCGAGTCCCACATCGGGCTCCTTGCTCAGCAGGGAGCCTGCTTCTCCCTCTGCCTCTGCCTGCCACTCTGTCTGCCTGTGCTCACTCTCTCTGACAAATAAATAAATAAAATATTTAAAGAAAAAAAAAAGAAATGCAACTGATTTCTGTGTGTTGATTTTATATCCTGACACTTTACTGAATTCCTGTACAAGCTCTAGCAGTTTTGGAGTGGAGCCTTTTGGGTTTTCCACATATAGTATCATATCATCTGCAAAGAGCGATAGTTTGACTTCTTCTTTGCCGATTTGGATGCCTTTAATTTCTTTTTGTTGTCTGATTGCTGAGGCTAGGACTTCTAGTACTATGTTGAATAGCAGTGGTGATAGCGGACATCCCTGCCGTGTTCCTGACCTTAACAGAAAAGCTCTCAGTTTTTCTCCATGGAGAATGATACTTGCCGTGGGTTTTTCATAGATGGCTTTGATAATATTGAGGTATGTGCCTTCTATCCCTACACTTTGAAGAGTTTTGATTAGGAAGGGATGTTGCACTTTATCAAATGCTTTTTCAGCATCTATTGAGAGTATCATATGGTTCTTGTTCTTTCTTTTGTTAATGTACTGTATCACATTGATTGATTTGCGGATGTTGAACCAACCCTGCTGCCCTGGAATAAATCCCACTTGGTCGTGGTGAATAATCCTTTTAATGTACTGTTGGATCCTATTGGCTAGTATTTTGGTGAGAATTTTCGCATCTGTGTTCATCAGGGATATTGGTCTGTAATTCTCTTTTTTGATGGGATCCTTGTCTGGTTTGGGGATCAAGGTGATGCTGGCCTCATAAAATGAGTTTGGAAGTTTTCCTTCCATTTCTATTTCTTGGAACAGTTTCAGGAGAATAGGAATTAATTCTTCTTTAAATGTCTGGTAGAATTCCCCTGGGAAGCCGTCTGGCCCTGGGCTTTTGTTTGTTTGGAGATTTTGGATGACTGTTTCAATCTCCTTACTGGTTATGGGCCTATTCAGGTTTTCTATTTCTTCCTGGTTCAGTTTTGGCAGTTTATATGTCTCTAGGAAAGCATCCATTTCTTCCAGATTGTCGAATTTGTTGGCATAGAGTTGTTCATAATATGTTCTTATGATTGTTTGTATTTCTTTGGTGTTGGTTGTGATCTCTCCTCTTTCGTTCATGATTTTATTTATTTGGGTCCTTTCTCTTTTCTTTTGGATAAGTCTGGCCAGGGGTTTATCAATCTTCTTAATTCTTTCAAAGAACCAGCTCCTAGTTTCATTGATTTGTTCTATTGTTTTTTTGGTTTCTATTTCATTGATTTCTGCTTTGATCTTTATTATTTCTCTTCTCCTGCTGGGTTTAGGCTTTCTTTGTTGCTCTCTCTCGAGTTCCTTAAGGTGTAGGGTTAGGTTGTGTATTTGAGACCTTTCCTCTTTCTTGAGATAGGCTTGTATCGCTATATATTTTCCTCTCAGGACTGCCTTTGCTGTGTCCCACAGATTTTGGACCGTTGTGTTTTCATTATCATTTGTTTCCATGGTTTTTTTTCAATTCTTCTTTAATTTCCTGGTTGACCCATTCATTTTTTAGAAGGATGCTGTTGAGCCTCCATGTATTTGTGCTCTTTCCACATTTCCTCTTGTGATTGAGTTCTAGCTTCAGAGCATTGTGGTCTGAAAATATGCAGGGAATGATCCCAATCTTTTGATACCTGTTGAGACCTGATTTATGACCCAGGATGTGATCTATTCTGGAGAATGTTCCATGGGCACTAGAGAAGAACGTGTATTCTGTTGCTTTGGGGTAGAATGTTCTGAATATATCTGTGATGTCCATCTCGTCCAGTGTGTCATTTAAGACCTTTATTTCCTTGTTGATCTTTTGCTTGGATGATCTGTCCATTTCAGTGAGGGGTGTACTAAAGTCTCCAACTATTATTGTATTCTTGTCAATGTGTTTCTTTGATTTTGTTATTAATTGGTTTATATAGTTGGCTGCTCCCATGTTAGGGGCATAGATATTTAAAATTGTTAGATCTTCTTGTTGGACAGACCCTTTGAGTATGATGAATTGTCCTTCCTCATCTCTTATTATAGTCTTTGGCTTAAAATCTAATTGATCTGATATAAGGATTGCCACCCCAGCTTTCTTCTGATGTCCATTAGCATGGTAAATTGTTTTCCACCCCCTCACTTTCAATCTGGAGGTGTCTTCAGGTCTAAGATGAGTTTCTTGTAGGCAGCATATGGATGGGTTTTGTTTTTTTATCCATTCTGAAACCGTGTGTCTTTTGATTGGGGCATTTAGCCCATTTACATTCAGGGTAACTATTGAGAGATATGAGTTTAGTGCCATTGTATTGCCTGTATGGTGATTGTTACTGTATAATGTCTCTGTTCCTTTCTGGTAATACTCTTAGGGTCTCTCTTTGCTTAGAGGACCCCTTTCAATATTTCCTGTAGAGCTGGTTTGGTGTTTACAAACTCTTTCAGTTTTTGTTTGTCCTGGAAGCTTTTAATCTCTCCTTCTATTTTCAATGATAACCTAGCTGGATAAAGTATTCTTGGCTGCATGTTTTTCTCGTTTAGTGCTCTGAATATATCATGCCAGTTCTTTCTGGCCTGCCAGGTCTCTGTGGATAAGTCTGCTGCCAATCTAATATTTTTACCATTGTACGTTACAGACTTCTTGTCCCGTGCTGCTTTCAGGATTTTCTCTTTGTCGCTAAGGCTTGTAAATTTTACTATTAGATGGAGGGGTGTGGGTCGGTTCCTACTGATTTTGAGAGGTGTTCTCTGCGCCTCCTGGATTTTGATGCTTGTTCCCCTTGCTATATTAGGGAAATTCTCAACAATAATCCTCTCCAGTATACCTTCTGCTCCTATTTCTCTTTCTTCTTCTTCTGGAATCCCAATTATTCTAATGTTGTTTCGTCTTATGGCATCACTTATCTCTCGAATTATCCCCTCGTGGTCCAGTAGTTGATTGTCTCTCTTTTGGTCTGCTTCATTATTCTCTGCCATTTGGTCTTCTATATCACTATTTCTGTCTTCCGCCTCATTTATCCTAGCAGTAAGAGCCTCCATTTTTGATTGCACCTCATTAATAGCTTTTTTATTTCAACTTGATTAGACTTTATTTCTTTTATTTCTCCAGAAAAGGTTTTTATTTCTCCTGACAGGGTTTCTCTAATATCTTCCATGCCTTTCTCGAGCCCGGCTAGAACCTTGAGAATCGTCATCCTGAATTCCAGATCTGACATATTACCAATGTCTGTATTGATTAGGTCCCTAGCCTTCGGTCCTGTCTCCTGCTCTTTTTTTTGTGGTGAGTTTTTCCGCCTTGTCATTTTGTCCAGATAAGAATCCGCTGTTCTCCTTGTTAAGTGAACTTGGTCTTGGCTGGATTTCTTTGATCTTCTGGGGGAGGGGCCTGTTGTAGTGATTCTCAGGTGTCTTTGCCCTAGGCAGAGTTGCACCGCCCTTACCAGGGGCCGGGCTAAGTAATCCTCTCAGGTTTGCTTTCAGGAGCTTTTGTTCCCTGAACGTGCTTTCCGTAAAGTTCTGGAGGACGGGAATGACAATGGCGGCGATTGGGGCCCCAGTCTTCAGTGCGCCTTCAGAGAAAAGCATTTAATCCCTCCAGTCTCCCTAGCCCACGTTTGCACCAGAGAGTGCGCGCGCGCGCCCGCCCGCAGACACCGCGCGCCCGCAGACACTGAGCGCACCCGCAGACCGCTCGCGCCCGCAGACCGCGCTCAGAGAAAATCGTGCCTAAGCAGTCCCGTCTCACTGGCTTCTGGGAGCGCTCCGAGCTCACCCAGCCTGTGACCAAGCGTCTCTGTCTCTGGCAGAGTCCCACCTGGAGTCTCCGAACCCCGTAGATCCCTGAGCTCTCCCGGGTCGGAGTCTCCCCGGATCTTGTGGGGACCCCTCGCACAGAGCACCGGCCAGTGCCACAGAGCACCGGTCCGTATCACAGACCACTAGGAAATCTCGGCTCTGTCTCCGCAGCCGACTTCCCCGCTCTAATACCTGTGAGCTCTGCGACACTCAGACAGCCCCGATCCTTCTGTGACCCCGTGGGACCTGAGTCCACGTTGTCCCCGTGAGGTCTTCACCCCAGTTTAGCCTCTGGAGCGATGTCCCTCCATGGAGCCGACTTTTAAAAGTTCTGATTTTGTGCTCCGCCGCTTGCCGGGAGCCGGCCCCTCCCCCTGGGGTCTATCTTCCCGTCGCGTTGGATTCACTTCTCCGCTGGTCCTACCTTTCAGAAAGTGGTCGATTTTCTGTTCCTAGAATTGTTGTTTTTCTTCTCTTCGATCTCCTGTTGGATTTGTAGGTGTTCGGAATGGTTTGATAGACTATCTAGCTGATCTCCTGCTGGCTGATGTCGTCTCAGCCTCCTACTTCTCTGCCATCTTGACTCCTCCCCCCCCCAGCTGACTCTTAATAGAGCATTTATCTTGTAAACCACCCCCCCTTTTAAAAAAGATTTTATTTATTCATATGAGAGAGAGAGAGAAAGAGAGCATGACAGGGGAGGGGCAGAAGTAGAAGCAGACTCCCAATGAGCAGGGAGCCCTACTTGGGACTCAGTCCTGGGACCCCAGGATTGAGCTCAAGGGAGTCACTTAACCAACTGAGCCACCCAGGAGCCCTACCCTGCCTTCAAACTTATCCCCCATTGAACTATAAGTTCCTTGACAGGAGGAACTATGCTTTTTTTCTTGTCATATCCCATTAGCCTAGCATACAACAGGTACTCCATAAACATTTGTTAATTAAATGAGTGATACTTAAGTCAGAAAAGTATTATGCCATTTCAGAAATTTGAGTCCAGGTTCTTCCTGTGCATTATTTTTCATAGTTGATGGCAATCATATTCTGAATCCTAAACATCTGAATTGAGCAAGTGGCTACAATATATTTCTAACTGTAAAACACAGAGTTTAGGTGAAACTGTACATAAATGACACAGTCATGCTGACAGATACTTTTAATGGTTGCATGGGTTCTGTTTGGAGTGATGAAAGTTTTGAAAATACGGAGTGATAATGGTTGCATAAGCCTGTGAAATAATGTACTTCATGAGGTTTTAAATTGACTGTAGTTCTACATGAGAGCTATAAATTGTTGAAGCATTTATATTTTTTTATTCTGTTTTCAGAACTCCAAAATAACTGATTGATTACTCAACTACATTTCAGGAGCTATCTGGCTTGACTTGACTTGGCTTGCCTGCCTGCCATCCTTCCTTCCTTCCTTTCTTCCTTCCTTCCCTCCTTTCTTTTAAAGATTCTATTTATTTATTTGACAGAGAGAAAGAATACCAGCAGAGGGAGCAGCAGAGGAAGAGGGAGAAGTAGGTCCCCATTGAGCAAGGAGCCAGACCTAGGGTTTGTTCCCAGGACCCTGGGATCATGACCTGAACAGAAGACAGAGGCTTAACTAGTGAGCCACCCACACATCCCTACCATCTGGCTTTTCAAAGTATATTCAACTAACTAGCCCTTATGCTCTTATATGTTGAAGGCCTGAATTTATACTTACATGTATTCTCAACATGTTTGTTGGTAAAGATGACTATTATGTTCTCAACTGAGAAAATTTGGTTCTGAAAGCATTTTTAAAGTTTGGTCATTAGTCTAGTTCAGCTGTACTACATTTCCAAGATAATGCAAAATCACTATTTTTATAACATTGTTCATTTTTGTTCTAGACATTAAACACTTGCCAGGATATTACAGATTTAAGCTGATTTGCTTAGACAAGAGGGAAGCTAGTGTGCAGAGTTCTTCACGTTTGTTTGTGTGTGTGCGCCATGGAAGTGTTTTGGCAATCCGGGGAAGCCTCTGGTTCTGTTCTTCGAACAATGTTTTTGAATGTATATGCAGAAATGCATAGGACTATGTAAAACTCAATTATAATAAAATGCAATTATCAGAAAATTAAAAAATTTTTTGAAGTTGTCATGGAAAACAATTTAGTGGCTAATAAAAAAAACTAAGCATGGAATTAGCATATGAGTTCTATCAATTCTACTCTTAGGTATAGACCTAAACGAATTAATTGTGGTATTATTCACAACAGCCAAAAGTAGGAAACAAAGTATCTGTCAGTAGGTGAATGGAAAAACAAAACATAGTATATGGACACAATGGAATGTTCTTCAGCCATAAGAAGGAAGTTGATACATTTAATACTGAAACATGGATGAACCTTTAAGTCATCATGTTCAGTGAAGTAAGCTAGGCACAAAAGGACAAATATTGTATGATTCCACTTATATGAAATATGCAGAGAGACAAATTTATAGTGACAGAAAGTAGATTAGAGGTTACCAGGGGCTGGGGAAAGGGAGAATGGATAATTACTGTTGAATGGTTAGAGAGTTTCTGTTTGGGGTAAATAAAAAATTTTGAAAACAGTGGTGATAGTTGCATGATACTGTGAATGCAATTAGTGACACTGTATTATATGTGTAAAACTGGCTGAAATAGCAAATTTATGCTCTATATGTACTACAGTCTAAAAAATTAATATACCCAAACCCATTGAATTGCATACTTTAAATAGATGGATATCAATGATTATGGTATATGAATCATCTTGTAAGTCTATTACAAAAGAAATTTCCGATAGTAATTACCACCAAAATTTCAAAGTAATGATGACTATAAAGGATACTTGAACATCTTTATACTTCCTATAATTTGATATTAAAATATATGTTATTTCTACTAGTTATAAAGCCACAAGTGCTGCTGGTCATGTTGTTGTTTGTTACTTACATTTATAATTGGGGGGAAGCTATATTTTAGGTGGAGGTTAGTAAAAATAAAGATACCATTTTTTTTTTCATTTACATTCACTAAGCCTCTGAATTCTATCTACAGATCTCTTGGGTTAAAATCTACAGATTTATTTTATTGAAAATAAACTACAGTAGAGAAAAACTGGATTGCCTTTGATGTCTTTAATTCATCTACATACATAATTCTGGCCACTGAGACTTTGATGCAGGGCGGCATTTATTAATTTAAAAAAAGGAAATGGGAAATCCATTATAGGTCTTACCCCCCAAATAATCACTGAACTCCAGCAGTTCTTTTTAGTCTCTTAAAAAGACTAGAAAGTCATTGTCTCAAGAAACCTATTATCTGTTCTAATGCTGTGCCAACTGGTGCATATTCCACTTTCATCACAGGAAGCAGAGACCATAGCCGTTTTCAGTCAATCCTAATTGCTTCCACGGCGGACCTCAGCTGGCTCTTTCCTGAACAAAGATGCTTCTGACTGTAACTTGGCCAGCTCCACCAAGGGCCTGTCCTGAGCATGGCTGAGTGTCCGCCTGATGATTAAAGAGATGATGGCTAGTTGGGACACCTGGGTGGTACAGTGGATTAAGTGGCTGCCTTTGGCTCAGTTCAGGATCCCAGCGTCCTTGGATCAAGCCCTGCATCGGGTTCCCTACTCAGCGGGAAGCCTGCTTCTCCCTCTCCCTCTGCCTGTTGCTCTGCCTACTTTTGCTCTATCTCTGTGTCAAATAAATAAATAAAATCTTTAAAAGGAGAGAGAGAGAGAGAGAGAGGACAGCTAGCTCCTTGAAGCTCATTTCCCTCCCTTCAGCAGGATTTTATTTTCTAGCATATGTTTCTAATGTTCATGGCTTTTTTGGGTAGACATCATAACCCCGTTCTGTCTCAGAGAATTTTACTTCTCACCATAACAAATTGCACACCTTAGCACATTTATTAGATATAACTAAGGTCAGGTATTAAGAACACTATCATTATAAGATGTAGGGCTTGCTTTAATAACAGTATTGTTATCTTTTTTCAAACACTTTTTAAATAACACACTGAAGGATATTATGGTTTTTGAAAACTACCTTGGAGAATGGAGAAGAAGGCAGAAGTAGGATTAAGTAATGTACATAAAGTCATAGGTGGAAGATATTGCGGGGCTGGGAGAAAACCAAGAGGAATGTGATGAGCACCCAGAGCTAATTCTATAAGTTTTACAAGGAAATTAAAAGCAAATGAGGAAGAAAATGAGGACAGAGGGTGAAAGGAGAGGTAGAAAGAAGAAAGTCAAAGCTGAAAACCGAATACCGAGGGCATCACTAACAAATGGTGATTTGGAGGCTCTGAAGTTCCCTCCGCTTAGGCCACCCAGTGAAACAATACATTCCCATGCTCCCTTTCTTAATCTACTGTCAAAAAAGAAAAGGGAAAGCCAAACATTCTACTTGCACACCTTCAAACACACAATATCCTAATAACACACCTAACGAAAAAAACACTGTGATCCTTGATCATTCTAGCAGTTGTCCCTTACCCTGGATGTAGGCTTTAGATTTCAAGGGGCTGAAATGCCACTGTTACTGACCCCTCTGGTTCTGTGCTACTGCTCAAGCCTCTGGAAACCTGACCGGGTGAAGCACCAGGTATGTTCAGCATAGTTTACTACCTGGTTTCCTGCTAATGAGATCAGGGTTTGATATCTATTCTGCACTTTGTACATGTTTTCACTTCTCTGAAAGTGGGGTTTTTGGGCTGAGACTATACAGATTGGATATATGCATATTCATTCCCACTTTTCGTAAATTACTTTAAGAAAGTCTGAATAACTATCATACGTGGAGACGATTTATTTTTGTCCTGATAGAGAATGATGAGCAAAATGCTCAGCAGCCCCACTTATTTGAAGCTCAGTCAGAATGCATCTGCAGGGACGCCTGGGTGGCTCAGTTGGTTAAGCAGCTGCCTTCGGCTCAGGTCATGATCCCAGCGTCCTGGGATCGAGTCCCGCATCAGGCTCCTTGCTCAGCAGTGAGCCTGCTTCTCCCTCTGCCTCTACCTGCCACTCTGTCTACCTATGCTCGCTCCTGCGCTCTCTCTCTATCTGACAAATAAATAAATAAAATCTTAAAAAAAATGCATCTGCAGATAATTTTTCTATTAAGAATATTGTCTTCAGTGACTCTAGTCATTCAAAACTACAGATGAGTCATCCGACCTAAGTTGAAATAGTGATTTCTGATTCCTAAAAGCACCAATGGCATCATTCGGTCATTTGTGCTTCTTGCCTTCCTTACACTGTGGGACTTACCTTTTGCATGTGCAATATAAACAGCTGCTTCCAAATATTTCCTATAATTTCTGCTTTAAGTTAAATATCTTCTGCATTCCAGAGAAACATGTAATTTTTAGACAAAGAGGCAAGTTTAATACTGATTTAATTTCATAAGGATTAGGATTTTGCCATGGTCTTATTCTTCCATACAACTCCCTAGAATGTTCAAGTGCTAGTAACATTAATAATAATTTCACTCAATGTCACCAAGACTTAGCGTTTTTTATCTATAAAATGGGGGATAGTATCTATCTTGTGAGGGTACTGTGGAGATTAAATAGAGGCAAGTTACTTAACACCTGGGACAAGAAAGAGATGTTCAATAAATGATGAGCCCGAATTTGAAATCAAACTATTTTTCTTCATTATCAAGAAGATGGATACATGTTAACTAGCCATACCAAATGAGTCAAAATATTTTTTCTCATTTTAGAGAGCTCTGGGTGTTCATCTATACCTCATAAACTAATAAACATGCATATGTGCACATATACACATATGTATTTGTTTACTTATGATTATCTACTTATTAGGTACATGTGTTATGTAGACAGAATTTAGGACCTAATCCTGAGGTTGTCAAGTTCTATTTTAAATTGATCCCTGAGGTGATTATTTAAGAGCCTGTTTATATAACATAAGACAAAAACAGCTTTGCTGTTTTTAAGCAATAAATTCTCTTTTCAAGCAATAAAATATTCCCTAAATTGATGTATGTGGTAATGAGGATATTTAGCAACTGGAAAATGAGAAGCAAGAGATGCACAATAATGTGATCTAAATGAGACAGTCCCTGGATATAGCAGGTCTTGATTTACTAGTCAAGAATACTAAAAGAGCATCATTCATAGTATTTCTTTGCTTTCGAAAACGTTTTCTCCTTTCATTAATCATCTTTGTGAAGTGTGATTATTTTCTTACACCAGAGCTTTCCTAGGTCACTGCATGCTCAACCTGGCTTTCTATTTTTATACATGGAATTGCACAGTTTTTAAAAATAGATTATGGTTAAAAAAATAAGCTTGTGTTTCATTCCATGGGGAGAAAAATATGAACAAAATGCCTTCATGCAAATACTCAAAGATAAAGAAACCAAAGTCATTTTTCTCTGAGGTTATTTGCTGTGGATCATAAACTCTAAAATACCTTTATTTTTTAATTTCAAAAGTCTCCCCCCAAATTACCCATAACCATGATCAATATTATTTTTTTGAATCATGACTATGACTAAGCATACAACCTCTACAAATTATAAGATGAATTTGAGGTTTGGTCACTTTTTCATGAATTTGTGTTTATCCTTTTTTTTTTTTTTAAAGATTTTATTTATTCATTTGGCAGACAGAGATCACAAGTAGGCAGAGAAGCAGGCAGAGAGAGGAGGAAGCAGGCTCCATGCTGAGCAGAGAGCCGGATATGAGGCTCTATCCCAGGACCCTGGGATCACAACCTGAGCCAAAGGCAGAGGCTTTAACCCACTGAGCCACCCAGGCGCCCTGTGTTTATCCTTTTATTCAACCACTATGATTTAAGCACCTACCATATGCCAGTTATTGTTGGGGGGCATACCAATTCTAACACAGATTAGAATCAGGATTATATGATTTGATTGAGTGTATCAGCTCAATTAGCCAAATTATCTCCTCTTTTTTTAATCTGGCATACACAGCCCAAACTACAATTTTAAACAGCTTCCATTTACATAAAGATTAAAAATCAGACAATAAGTAAATAAAATTTATCTATCTCCCAGACCTCCAGGACTTTAAACATTAATGGAAGACATAGTTACAGCAAGATGTATGTATGTGTGCTAACGTTTGCTTATGTAAAAACAATTTTTGGTTTCCTGTGGGATAGGGCTATGGATGGGAACAGGAGAGAACTGCTTTTTATTTTATACTCTTGTATATTTGAAGATTTATTTGAATAATTACTTAAATATTGTACTATTTATACTATTTTTTACTATTCAAATATTTGCACTATCTGTTTGTGCACATATTATTTTTAGTTTTAAAAAATGTGGCCGAAAACATTAGGGATGTTTTAGTACCAACAGGATAAAATGGAGAACTGAGAAAATCATCTGGAAATTATTTCACTTTTACCTCAATACCTGTAGAACTTTTATCTTAAATCCTCACCTAATTTTCCATGTGGAAACTCAGTAAGGAATTCTACTTGTTATTAAAATATATGAAAAAAACAGCTATGTTTTTCAAGCATGGGCAAGACAATGCCAAAAAAATAAGGTGTTGGACTTATCTAGAATTAGGAGGTTTAAAAGTGTTCCTATCAATAAGGTGTAATGGTCAAGCACCCAGTACTGATATGCAATGTTGTATAAAATGTTGTGACCTAGACTCAGCTCTGCCATGTGTCCTGTAAATGGATGAGGTTGCCCGTCTCTTGTAGTGTCACAGCGTGGTGGTCCTCACAACCTCATTGACTAGGAGCTAGAAATTAGCAAAATTTCTTTCGACCTGTACTCAGAGAAGCAGACCATCTGGAGCAGTTCAGTGCCCCTGTGACTTTAGACTTTGCTCTGAATTGGGGACTCAATCCTTGCAAGGTCAGCATGACAGATCTTAAAAACACCAAAAACCTGAGACTCCTCCAGAGTCAGCCTTAGCAGAGCCAAGGAAGCAAGAAATCTGGGCGATTTCTGGAAGCACCTACCAGCAGAAAATCCTTTACTTCTTTTTTCCCCCCTTTTTGCATACTTTTTAACTTCTAAGGATTAATAGTTAATTTTGGAATAAATTGCTTTCACATTTTCTATCTGAACTACCCTTGGTACCCTCATATGAGAGAGCCTTGTATGTCTGAAGCAACTATGAATTTAGGGAAAAGCTAGAATGTTTTAGACATGCAAATATACAGGTTAAATCAGCATCTTCACTGCTAAGAAAAGGTATGCATTCACAAGTGTAGGCCAAGAGTAAGTTCATAGCAGCACTGAAAATGCAAGAGAAAAAAATATAGTTATATATATGTAAGAACAGTTTCTGATTTACATAGCCGTAAAAAATATTATCTGTTTACAAAGGATAGACCAGGTAAGGTAGATCTGGGTTAGTTCAGTATATGTCTGGATATAACCTAGACAAAAGAAGGCAAGACTCAGAGCCAAGCATAAAAAATAATCTCTTTTGTGTAAATAAGAAGAATATACATATATTTTCTGCTATGTGATTAATTTTCTTTTTGAAAGAAAACAGAAGGAAAGGGATTAGGTATCAATGCATTGTTTAATTATTATTATTCTTTAACTATGTATATGAATTTATTTTAAATATATATATATATTTAAGATTTTTCTTTATTCATTCGACAGGCAGAGATCACAAGTAGGCAGAGAGGCAGGCAGAGAGAGAGAGGGGGAAGCAGGCTCCCTGCTGAGCAGAGAGCCTGATGTGGGGCTTAATCCCAGGACCCTGAGATCATGACCTGAGCTGAAGGCAGAGGCTTAACCCGCTGAGCCACCCAGGCACCCCTGTATATGCATTTATTTAAAAAAATATTTATAGCTTGTTATCTGGTGGAGCAATTACGGGCCATTTAAAAAATTTTAGACTATTTGTGTTGAAAATACCTGTTTTAATGCAGAACTGTAAAGCTTTCAGCTGGAAGTATAATTAGCAATACTAAACACAAGGCATAAATAGTGTGCCATGGGGGCACCTGGGTGGCTCAGTGGGTTAAAGCCTCTGCCTTCAGCTCAGGTCATGATCCCAGGGTCCTGGGATCGAGTCCCACATCGGGCTCTCTGCTCAGTGGGGAGCCTGCTTCCTTCTCTCTCTCTGCCTGCCTCTCTGCCTACTTGTGATCTCTGTCTGTCAAATAAATTAAAAAAACATAGTGTGCCATGAAGGTAGTTTTCAGTATTGTTCCTTATCATTCTCCCACTCATGGAATGGGCTCTTAAAAATGACTCAGTACCCACCGCAAATATCATTCTCAATGGAGAAAAACTGAGAGCTTTTCCGTTAAGGTCAGGAACATGGCAGGGATGTCCGTTATCACCACTGCTATTCAACATAGTACTAGAAGTCCTAGCCTCAGCAATCAGACAACAAAAAGAAATTAAAGGCATCCAAATCGGCAAAGAAGAAGTCAAACTATCACTCTTTGCAGATGATATGATACTGTATGTGGAAAACCCAAAAGGCTCCACTCCAAAACTGCTAGAGCTTGTACAGGAATTCAGTAAAGTGTCAGGATATAAAATCAACACACAGAAATCAGTTGCATTTCTTTACATCAACAACAAGACAGAAGAAAGAGAAATTAAGGAGTCAATCCCATTTACAATTACACCCAAAACCATAAGATACCTAGGAATAAACCTCACCAAAGAGGCAAAGAATCTATACTCAGAGAACTATAAAGTACTCATGAAAGAAATTGAGGAAGACACAAAGAAATGGAAAAATGTTCCATGCTCATGGATTAGAAGAATAAATATTGTGAAAATGTCTATGCTACCTAAAGCTATCTACACATTTAACGCAATGCCTATCAAAATCCCATCCAATTTTTTCAAAGAAATGGAACAAATCATCCTAAAATTTATATGGAACCAGAAAAGACCTCGAATAGCCAAAGGAATATTGAAAAAGAAAGCCAAAGTTGGTGGCATCACAATTCCAGACTTCAAGCTCTACTACAAAGCTGTCATCATCAAGACAGTATGGTACTGGCACAAAAACGGACACATAGATCAATGGAACAGAATAGAGAGCCCAGAAATAGACCCTCAACTCTATGGTCAACTAATCTTTGACAAAGCAGGAAAGAACATCCAATGGAAAAAAGACAGCCTCTTCAACAAATGGTGTTGGGAAAATTGGACAGCCACATGCAGAAAAATGAAATCGGACCATTTCCTTACACCACACACGAAAATAGACTCAAAATGGATGAAGGACCTCAACGTGAGAAAGGAATCCATCAAAATCCTTGAGGAGAACACAGGCAGCAACCTCTTCGACCTCAGCCGCAGCAACTTCTTCCTAGGAACAACGCCAAAGGCAAGGGAAGCAAGGGAAAAAATGAACTATTGGGACTTCATCAAGATCAAAAGCTTTTGCACAGCAAAGGAAACAGTCAACAAAACCAAAAGACAACTGACAGAGTGGGAGAAGATACTTGCAAGCGACATATCAGATAAAGGGCTAATATCCAAAATCTACAAAGAGCTTAGCAAACTCAACACCCAAGGAACAAATAATCCAATCAAGAAATGGGCAGAGGACATGAACAGACATTTCTGCAAAGAAGACATCCAGATGGCCAACAGACACATGAAAAAGTGCTCCACATCACTGGGCATCAGGGAAATACAAATCAAAACCACAATGAGATACCACCTCACCCCAGTCAGAATGGCTAAAATGAACAAGTCAGGAAATGACAGATGCTGGCGAGGATGTGGAGAAAGGGGAACCCTCCTACACTGTTGGTGGGAATGCAAGCTGGTGCAACCACTCTGGAAAGCAGCATGGAGGTTCCTCAAAAAATTGAAAATAGAGCTACCTTATGACCTAGCAATTGCACTACTGGGTATTTACCCTAAAGATACAAATGTAGTGATCCAAAGGGGCACGTGTACCCGAATGTTTATAGCAGCAATGTACACAATAGCCAAGTTGTAGAAAGAACCTAGATGTCCATCAACAGATGAATGGATAAAGAAGAGGTGGTATATATATACGATGGAATACTATGCAGCCATCAAAAAAGGGAAATCTTACCATTTGCGACGACATGGATGGAACTAGAGCGTATTATGCTCAGTGAAATAAGTCAACTGGAGAAAGACAACTATCACATGATCTCCCTGATATGAGGAAGTGGAGATGCAACGGGGGTGGGGGTTAAGGTGGTAGGAAAAGAAAAAATGAAACAAGATGGGATTGGGAGGGAGACAAACCAAAAGAGACTCTTAATGTCATAAAACAAACTGAGGGGGGTGGGGGAGGGAGAGGGGTTGGGAGAGAGTGGTGGGGTTACATTATATGTTTAAATAAAAAAGCTTAAAGAAAACAAAAAAGGAAAAAAAAACTAATGGGGGCACCTGGGTGGCTCAGTGGGTTAAGCCTCTCCCTTCGGCTCAGGTCATGATCTTGGGATCCTGGGATCCAGCCCCACATCGGGATCTCTGCTTAGCAGGGAGCCTGCTTCCTCCTCTCTCTGCCTGCCTCTCTGCCTATTTGTGATCTCTGCCTGTCAAATAAATAAATAAAATCTTAAAAAAAAAAAACAAAATAAAATGACTCAGTAGTAGAGGTTGTGAAAAGGTGTTGCCATTTCTACAAGAATTAGTTTGTAGCAAAATATTACTGTAGGACAGGTACACTCCAGGTGTGGCCTCCAAACAGATACAGGAAATATGGCTGAGGTGCCTGTCTAGACACCTTGTAAGGTGACCCGAATAGAAGTACCTCTTTCATTTTTCTATAAAGAAACAATGGTTTCAGCATGAAAGTGAAAAAGCCAAATTAAATAAAAAATGACACAAAGGGAAGATTACCTAACATATTTCACAAAGGAGAGGGGAAGGACATAAAGTTTTGCTTAGCACAGTATGAGCACAATCAAATTTCTAGCTTTTTCCTGTACCTCGTGACTCTGAATCAATTCTTCCACAGACTGAACATGGGGACACTGGTGGTGAGCCTTGCCTGTCCCTCTAGCCACCTGCTCCATTGTCTCTGGACCTGCCTTGCTTATAGTTTGTCCAAGAGTTAACAACTCAATTCTGGTCATGGTATGAAAGAATAGTTAGATGTAAGGAGGAAGGACTTATGAGGGAAAGAGTCAGCAACATGTGTAATGGTTGATTCCTTCCTGCCTTTAAAGAATCCCCTTGATTCTCCCTTGTTTGGATTTTTAAATCCATTACATTATTAAGGGGGACATTTTTGAATTATTGATAAGCTAGAAGAACATGTTTGGCCATTTAAATCAATATTATTGAACCACGTTAGTTGTGATGTAGTCCACTGTTCTTTTTTCTTAAATGGAAAATGCTTTTTTTCCCCCCTGATAATAGTGGTCATTATAAAGCATTTACACAAGAAAACGTAAAACAAAGTCAAAAGATATAAATTCATCACTGCCATTATAAACCATTTTTAACATTTTACTATATATACTTTAGACTTTTTCCTAGGCATATATATAGGCATGTATACATGAAAATATAATCATCCTTTACAGCTTTATACAAATTTCTACTTGGTTTTCTTTTTAACAATACCTCGGGTGGGGGGTGGCGCCTGAGTGGCTCAGTGGGTTAAAGTCTCTGCCTTCGGCTCAGGTCATGATCCCAGTGTCTTGGGATTGAGTCCCACATCGGGCTCTCTGCTTGGCAGGGAGCCTGCTTCCTCCTCTCTCTCCCTCTGCCTACCTCTCTGCCTACTTGTGATCTCTGTCAAATAAATAAATAAAATCTAAAAACAAAACAAAAAACAATACATCGGGAACCTCTTTCCATATTGTATATTGTTTATTATGACATCACCCTGAAGACTTGCAAAATGTTTTAAAATCTTACTGCAGGTACCCTTCTGCCATATTATAGTTATAGAAATACGCTCAGCATTTTGTCTCTTCACTACGTTGCCTCCTGGTTTCTCCTGAATTTGAGTATTTTGGCTGCCCATTTTTATCTCTCTCTTCTGCATTCTGTAGGTCTTTGCTTTTAACCCCCACTCTCTTCTTACCACTGTTTTTACATGAAATAAAATTAGAATTGTTTGAGAAATAAGAGTAAACAGACTCCAGATAAGAGCTTCTTTGAGTCAAGTGTGAAAATATCAGGCCACATATTGTGAGTTGACTATTCAGAGACATTTTCTGCCTTGCTCTTGAAGTCTTAGATGTACTCTGGAGAGTTTAAAATCCAAAGCAAGTGTGATATTCCCTTAACTGCATGGGCAGACTCACTAGACTTATAGTTAGCTCTATCACCGGTCCTAAAAAAACCTTTCTGTTGCTCTTACTTTACTTTCATAACTTGTTTAAAAAAGACACTTCACCTAAATAGAAAACCAGTGTTCACAGGGACCATGAGGCATGTATCAGGTTAAATTAAAAAAAAATTCAAATATCAGAATGCATAGTGTTAATCAGATTGGTTTTAGACACTGAATAATTTAAGAGGAAATAAAACAATTTGTTTCAGGTCTTAAGGAGAATGTGAAATATCTGTAGCACATCCCCAAAGTAAAACTGTCTCACTTCCATATAATCGTTTTTCTGATGGTTCCTTTGCAAGGATCATTTTAATTATTCAAGCCCATTTCTTCATCTTAAAATCTGAGATAATGATTTCTGTTTTATAGATTATAGTAAGGAATAATGGAATACTGGAATAACATCTGTAAAAATACATTATAGAAATATTACGTGCTATATAAATTTAGGGTTATGCTATTATAGGGTAAGTAGAACAGATCCATTCAGCATTACATATAGTAGAGATAATGCAAACTTTCAAGACAAATCTATGAGTATAATGACTTATGGAGAGGAAGATGGATGAACTTGACAGTATGCTTAATTGGTCCAGAGGTGGTTTTTTTTTTTTTTTTAAGATTTTATTTATTTACTTGACAGAAAGAGAGAGACATAGAGAGGGGGAATACAAGCAGGGGGAGGAGGAGAGGGAGAAGCAGGTTTCTTGCTGAGCAGGGAGCCCAAAGCGAGGCTCGATCCCAGGACCCTGGAATCATGACCCGAGCCAAAGGCAGATGCTTAATGACTGAGCCCACACAGATGCCTGGTCCAGAGCTTTAGAAATCTAAAATGCATTCTCTATTTTACCAGTGGCTTTCATGATAACCTTGAGCAAAATGAAATTTACCACCAATGTTATAAAAAAGACTGAGATCTTACACAGAAATGGCCTTAGTCTGAGTTACTCAAAATTGATGATGCAGCAACAGATAGAACATACAAACTAAGTACATTGTAAAAACTTTCCATTTGAATTACCAATCCAGCTGTGTACACGGATATAGTTATATGCATAACTATTGGAGAGGAAAGAAGAAAAGAAAACTCCTATTTATCGGGGAATTGATAGATGCTGGGTATCTTATTATATTTTTGGCATACATTACTTCATTTAACTGTAGCAGAGCAAAAAGAAAAAGGCACAATTGCTACAGGAAACAGGATGTGGATAGGTAAGCTATTTCTGCACGTGGTGGCTCAGTGTGCAGTGGCAAAGCCTAGAACAGTGGATCTGAGTTACTTCTTTGTCTCCTTAGTGGACTTTTTTTTTTTCTCCTTAGTGGGCTTCTAATAACTATGAAATCAGTTTATAAGTGGGCAGATAAAAAGATAAGAAACCAAGAGTTCCAGGCAATACCCCAATAAGATAATTCACGATAATAGTTTAAAAGTTGAATTTCTGGGGGTCTCTGGGTGATTCAGTCTGTTAAGTATCTGCCTTCTGCTCAGGTCATGATCCCAGGATCCAGGAATTGAGCCCTGTGTTGGTCTCCTTGCTCAGCGAGGAGCCTGCTTCTCCCTCCCCCTGCTGCTCCCCCTGTTTGCACTACCTCTCTCTCAAATAATTAAATAAAATCTTAAAAGAAGTTGATCTTTTTATATAATCAACGGACCTAACCATAGATTTTCAGGAATAAATTGTTAAATTTATTTTTACCTTACACAAGAGAAATACAACACTTGGTATCTCAGCTAATAATTCTAAAGATAATAGCACCCATCATGAGTTCTCTTCGTCCAGGTACTCTTCAGTGTCTCATGCATGTTGCTTCTTTAGTACTTGTGGTGCTTAGGACGATGGGTCCCTAAAGACGTCCACATCTTAATTCCCAGAACGTGTGCATGTATCACATGGCCAAAGGGACTCTGCAGGTATGATTAACGATTGTGGGTGGGGGTGGGGGGTGGACAGTATCCTGGATTATCTAGATGAGCCCGATGTAATCACAGGGATTCTTGCAGGGAAAGAGGGAGGCAGGAGAGTTGGGGCCAGAGTGAAGCTAACGAGGAAGACTGGACACTTCTGGCTTTGAACATGGAGGAATGAGACAGTTTCTAGAAGCTAGAAAGGGCAAGGACATGGGTTCTCCCCTAGAGTCTTCAGAAAGAAAGGCAGCCTTGCACAAACCTGGATTTTAGCCCAATAAGAACCACTTTGGACTTCTGAACAACAGACTTATAAGTCTGTGTTTTTTTTTTTTTAAGATTTAATTTATTTATTTGACAGAGAGATCACAGGCAGGCAGAGAGAGAGAGAGATGGGGAAGCAGGCTCCCTATCTAGCAGAGAGCCTGATGTGGGGCTCGATCCCAAGACCCTGGGATCATGACCTGAGCCGAACACAGAGGCTTTAGCCCACTGAGCCCCCCAGGCGCCCATAAGTCTGTGTTGTTTTAAGCCACTAAGTTTGTGGTAATTCTTTGGAGCGGCAATGGGAAATCAATGAAATTCTCATAATAATCCTATGAGATACACACTATAATAGTCTCCAATTCACAGATGAGCAAACTAAAGCACCGTTTCTCAAAGATATACAACCACTGAAGTGTGGCGCTGGGGGTTTGAGTGCAGACAGCCTGATTTCAGAGCCCATGGACTGGAAGCCTCCTGCTATCCAGATTGGGGTTCTAATAAATTGCATCTTTATAGTCATATTGCCAATACTTCCACCTTTAGGACCCTTGAGCTCACCTATGGATGTGCCTAATGCCCAGTCTTCTTTTAATGCCTTCAAAGTTGGTACAACTACCAACACCAACAACAAATTCTACTTCAGCCCATTGGTAAAAAATGCATCCTAGAAGGGTGCCCAGTTCCAAAAGCTTAAATAACTGGAAGCAGTACCTTCTGCTAGTGCTATATGCTGTCAAGATAAAAAAAAATACTAATAAATTGTAAATCTTATGCCATTTGGGACATATTTTTAAATTGGGATATTTTATTTTATTATTATTATTTTACATATATTTTAAGACTTTATTTATTTCTTTGATCCTGAGAGAGAGAAAGCACAGCAGGGAGAGTGGCAGGCAGAGGGAGACCGTGAGGAAGAAGCAGGCTTTCCACTGAGCAGAGAGCCCGATGTCGGGCTCCATCCCTGACCTTGGGATCATGACCTGAGCCGAAGGCAGATACTTAACAGACTGAGCCATCCAGGCACTCCCCACCCCAAAACTGGGATATTTAAAAGAAAATATCAAGTTATCTCTTGTAGAGAAATAAATTAATGAAATTTGAAAATACCTGACACGAAAATGTTTAAGCAAGTTCTTTAGCAGTTTTAAGCTATTCCAAGAATGCTCCAAATGGACAGATATGGATCTTAGCTCTGTGCTTGACTCTCAGAAAACAAGAACAAAATCAAGGGAACAAATAAGTGCATAAATATTGAATCAGCATATGGACATACATATGTGTTTTACCATCCAATTATGAGCAAATGTGTCCTCAAATATTTTGGAGTCTATGTTTGGTTATTATTGTCACTATAATTTAAACAAAGCTTCCTTGTGAGGTGACGAAGTGCTGTCTTTGCCTTATTCCCTGACTTCTGTCCATGGTTTTGGCCTCATGAACAGAGGTGGTGTAGCAATGGTGGTTAGGAACCCTGGCTTTGGAATCTGCACCACCTGGGTTTGATTCCAGTCCACCTGCTTGTTACTTGGATGACTTCCATCCAGTTAGTCAACCTTGGTGCCCTCATTTAAAAATGGGCATTGTAATGTCTACCTCTTATTTTACAGTGAGGATCAGAAGTCGTAATGTATATAAGCATTGCCTGGCCCATAGAAAGTACTCAAGAATGGTAGCAATATAAAATTCACATTTATCATCAAAGACTGACTCTTGTTTCTGATGTCATCCAGAAAGTATAACATGCAAGTCAGATACCCATCTTTTTAGAATATCATCCTGCTAGAAAACAGAAAGAAAATAGTCATTATAAACTATTTGAATATCACATATGCTTTACATTAGTGAGTCTGTTTAGAAGGCTTGAATTCATCTTCATGTTTTTAGTGACTTTGGTCCTTAGGAAGTTGGAGGATGAAGGAAAGATCAGATTTTAAACTTTAAGTGAGAAGATGGAGAGGAGGGGTCAGTGGTTTCCACTGTAGTCTCATCAGAAGTAGAGAAGGTGACTTATTATTAATGAGCATCTACTTTGTGCCCAACACTTTACATATATTATCTCACTAATCTTCTTGGCAGCCCTTTGGAAGTGGTATGAAGACCACCATTTTACACATGAGTGAAATGAGTCACTGAGAGGCCCAGGTTACTTCTTTCAAAGTCACACAGGGAACGCTGGGATTCAGACACAATATACTGTGTGGTCTTAGGTAGGACTATTTTCCCAAACAGTCCTGAATGATGGCATATGATTGTGGGAGAAAATGCACGTTATTCACTAGAAATGAGTAATGATTTATACTGAAAGGGTTATTGAGCGGCAAGCAGCACACGGACATAATTTTTGTAATTATTCTGTCATACTGCAAAATAATTTTTCTTCGACAACATAATCAGCCCATTTCTGGCTGAGTCAAGCACCTTCTGCTAGCTTGTTGCTTCCCATTATGCTACTTTGAGGACAGAGGGCAGCATACACAGGCAATCTTTAAAGCAAGTTTTCCTCAATGCTGGTCAACGTATTTTTTACCCCATCCAGGAAAATTGCAATTTGGAGATCAAGGAGCCATTAAGATTCAGTGCTGGAGCTGAAAATCCCCACAAAATCTAAAGTTGGACTTTCTAATTTGTTCCAGAATGACAGAAACCACCAGTCAGATTCTCAGAACCACAGGAACAGATTGACTTGCCTATAGAATATCACACATAATTTAGGTCAGGCAAAATACTTCATATCTTATTATTGAAATTCCTCATTGCTTTCCCTTCCAAAATAGTGATATGTCAAGAATCATTTGACATAGGATTGCAAATAGAGCAAAAAGAATTTGTGTTTGTATTATGATATACACGACTGCAGTTACTATGTAAATAATTTAATTTTTTTTCTAGTTTCATATTGATTTTAAGTAACCAAGACACGGACTTACCATCGTCTTCAACAGAGAAGTAGAAGATATCCTTTGTTGCTCTGCTGCCTTCATTCAAGACATAGCAGATCTTCCTTCCATCAACATCAGCTAATGAAAGAGCAAGTATCACTCATCATATCGGCACAATAGAAAATGAGTATAAGAACTTCAGTGGTTTAAGGCATGAAAATATGACAATAAAGAAATTTAAAAATGATTAAATGCATACAAATCTAACTTTTAAAAAATGATTAAGTGAAATGGATCAAATTTTTTCTTAAAGTTGCACTGGCAAAAATAGAACGTTAGTTTAAAATTTTGTTACTGTGCTATGTGTATGATCTATAGGATAATCCCCAACAAGAAAGACATTCCAGTGATCCATGTTTTACAACATCCTGGCCCTCTATGGAAAGCTGAGTCCTTCTGGTTCTGTATGAGCCTGGAGCTTGGAATGACAGTGGTTATTCATTAACTATTATGCAAATGAATTTAAACAAGAATAAGGACAGCATTCTAAGAAAAAAGGAAATGGGAATAAAATCATGATTTTGTTATTACCTATTCTCTTGGATTTTTAAGATTTGTCACTTGGTCTGTAATTGTGTTTTTTTTGTATGGATAATTATTAGTATATTAAAGACAATATGCATTTGGGGGTATTTATTTATAAAGATAATTCTTATAAAACCACACAATTTCATTGGCTTTAGAAGCAATTCTGAAAATGTAACTAGGCTATTTTTTAACCCTTCATAAATTTTAATCTAAGATTGCATTCCATGTGTCTCTTCACATCTCATGCATAAAGCTACATGAAAGTAGCTTTAAGACAGTGTAAAGAGCTGCCAAAGACAGCAGGTGTCACATTACTTAGGAAAACAGAGGAGCCTGCTTCAAATTCACCATTAGTAGTGATGACAAATATATTTTTAAAAAGTTCTTTAAAACGTATCTCACCACACACTTAGGAAAATTTAGTTCTATGCTTTTTTTTAGATACATAAGTTACATTTGAATAGTACAATAAAATATGCACTGTAATATTTATCTCAATAAATACAATAAATAATACAAAATACAATATACAATAAATAATACAAAAAATATCATCTTCAGAAATCTAAACTTACTGATAAACTAGGGAAACAATTCCTAGGTATGTCATTGACTTAAAATTTGAAATTAAACTGATATTACCAAAATTAATGTGATCTTATCTTACAGTGAGATTTCAGAAGCAGACACTGTCCACCTGCATTCTGTAATTTTAGGCTGTAACTACCAGCTTTACTAGATGTCCGAGAGTTAAATGGGCATCCTGATGAGATGGCTGGAAAAGGACTAGTTGCCTTTTTTTATTACCAGAATAATCTCATATTCCACCATATTTCATTAGAATCAAAATCGTTCTGTCAATGTGCTGAGACTGGGAAAATTTTATACAGAATTGGGAGATCCGATCTGTTCAAGGAGAGGGACAGAGGCATCGGGGACATTGTTACTAACCTTGCATAAATACTCGCGTGCTCTGGTTTCCAAGGCCAGTGTTGACAATGAAGCCATGCTCTGGTCCTCTGGTCACTTTATACTTCAGAAACCCATGGAAACTGTCTTGATCCTCTGCCCTCAAAGATCTGTTGATAATCAGGAAGCTCATGTGTCCAGTGTGAAGGCGCTTCAAGGCTGACACACCTCTGTCAATGGCAATCTGGGGGAATCTGCTATCTAGAGAGTTTATGTGGATCCTCATTACCTGAGGTTTGTGTGTCTCTAGGACAGTGTCTGGGAAGACATAGAAATCAGCATGAGAGCCATCTGTCACAGTGAAGGAGAAACTGTCTTCAGTCGTCTTGCTCCCATCGTGCCAGTAGCTAATCAAGTTCTCATTCAGATCCCACTTGGTGAAGGTGGTCACAGGATGACTGCCATTATACAAAATCCTACCATGGATGGGGAGCTGGGTGACAGTAAAGAGGAGAAGATCATCTGGAGTATCCTTGTCTTCCACTGTCAACTCAAAGGGAGTGATGTGTTTGCCTTCCCCTTCCTGCAGTATTAGTTTATGGATGGTCAGGATAGGTTTCTTATCATCCACATCTGTGATGAAGATCCTGAAGGTTCGGAACACAGGGCTGAGTCTATCAGTCACTTGAAACTCAAAGCTGTCTGTTTTTATCTCATCATTTGAAGTGTGGACATAGAATATTTTGTTGCTAGCCAACTGAAGCTGAGTGAAAGAGGCAATGGGCTTCCCAGGGTGGTCAAAGCTCTCCAAGTGCCCCAGGCTAGGAGCCTGTGTGATTCTGAAGTGAAGCTGTTCATTGGAGCTGTTGAGGTCACTGGGGCTAAGCAGATTGGTGGTAAGGGTCACTGTGCCACCTTCTGTCAGGGTCAGCCCTTTGCTAACCACCTCGGGGAAGACCCTGTCTAAGCTGCCAATGGTGATGTAGAAGTAGCAGCCTATCAAAGGGTTAATCCCATCAGTCACATCTAACTTGATAATGTCAAGAACTCCATCTTGGCCTGTGTGGGTGTAACAGATGAGGCTTCTGTCAATCTCATCCTGGGTAAAGTTCATTCCTAGGGTGAGGTTATTTCTCACTTCCCCTCTGGGTTTTCTCAGACGCTGTAGAAGCCCTTGTTGAGGCCCTGAACGGAGGACAAAACTGAGGCTCTTTTCACTGGAGTCCAAATCTGTGGCCTTAAGGACCCAATTTGTGATGACCTTGGTGTGTCCAGTCTCTACTTCCAGCCCAGCATTGGTGGTCAGTCGAGGAGTTTCATCATCTACCAGGATCACCATAATGGGTACCTTCATGTGGGTAGTATGCTTGCCATCACTCAGCCAGACCTCAAAACTGTCCTCTGTGGTCTCAGAGTCATCATGCTCATACACAATAGTGGAGGCCTCCTGGATTTCCTGTAAGGTGAAGCTGTGGATGGGATGACTACCTGTGGCCAGCTGCTGGACGATTCGGCCATGCTGAGGGAGGGCTGTGAGCTGAAAGTGAAGCTCATTTGGTGGCAAGTCAGCATCTGCTCCATTGAGCAGTGGGGTATCTATGACCAGGCTCATCCCCTCTAATACCACAAATTCACCAGCAAAGAGTTCAGGCTGCTCGTCATTGGTGGGTAAGATGATTATAGGGAAGAAGACATTTGGGGAAAAGTTGATGCCATCAGAACAGTGAAAGGTGAATTGATCTTTTTGTGGCTCTACCCCCTTGTGAATACTCTGTACATAACTGATATGCCTCGCTTGGACATCTTTGATAGAGAAAGCACTGATGGGGCTACCAGCCCGTGATTCTTTTGAGCCAGGAGCTGGTGCAATGTTTTCCAGGTAGCCAGAGGCTGGCTGACCAGTCACTGTGCATAGGATTTCATCTTGGGGTGTATCCACATCTTCAATATTGAGATGTTGTAAGGTCAAGGGACTCTTACCGCCTTCATCAACAATATAGGACTCCCCCACCAAGACTGTAGGTGCCACATTATCCACAGGCAGCACAACCACTTGCACCTGCACTCTCTCCACTATGCTGTCTCCTAACACCCATTGATAAGAATCCTTGGAGAGGGTGAGGCTGAAGGTATCATGTTGTTTCTGGAAGCCAACTTCACCCCCAGTGTGGACATAGACTATTGCCCCACTGATGAGGTCCTCTCGGGTGAATCGTTCTGCAGGTAAGCCATTCACTAGAAGAGTACCCAATTTGGGACTATCCTCCATAATGAAAGACAGCATCAAGTCACCTGCACCCTTCTTTTTGCCACGTATCATACCTATGGTGATCCTAGTGGCTCTTCTCTCTAGTACATCTATGGAAACATTTAATAATGGAGATCCAATAGAGATCCTGGGACTTTTGTAAGCTGCAGTGGGATGCACAGAAATCTGGATGGTGATGGGTATGTGGTGCACCCTGTCACTTACCTCCAGATGGAAGGTGTCATTGGTAGACTGGTCTCCGCTGTGCTGGTAAGAGACCCTGCCATTAATAATATCAGCTTGCATGAAAAGTTCCCCCAGAACCATATGTTTGTTTAAGTAGTGCAGGTGTCCATGCTGGGGACCCCAGACTAATAAGAAGACAATCTGGTCAACATCAGTGTCAGGGTCTATGACATCCAGTTCATTACTGCTGAGGATAAAATTTCCTCCCTCTAAGACAGTAAAGCCTCTGTTGGTGACTTCTGGAGGCTGGTTGTCCACAGGCTTCAGGAATAATGTGAATGTTCCAGGTACACTGTTGCCTGCAGCATCCTCCACTTGGTAGGTGAACTGTAAAACCCGTGGTACGATACCCAGCTTCTTCTGTGGTGGCTGGTAGGCAACTTTATGGAAATTTACCTGGGCCTGGGTGAAGCGCATGATGGGCAGATCTGGTGAATCAGTGAGCACAATTTCTCCAGCCCGGACTTGGTGGTTGTCATCTGTGTCAGTTGGGGGTGTCAGTAATGTGTACCACAGATTCTGGTCATTTGAGTCCTGGTCAATATATTGGAGGAATTTCTTCTGGAAGTGAGTGAGTTGGTACTGGTGCACAGTCATTTCTAGGGTAGTTCCTGGAAATAGTTCTGGACTCTGTAGATCCACTGGTTGGACCTTGATGGTGAAGAAGTGCTGGTTGGATAGGTTGGGTGGGTCATGGTCATCTTGTACATGGAAGGTCAGCTGAGCCATTACAGGTTGAGGGCTATGGGGTCCAAGATGGCGGTAGAAGAGTTTCCCTTCCATGATGTCTTGCTGAAGCCACTCAGTCACCACCTTCTCATAAAGTCCTTCTTTTTCCACATAATACCAATCTTCATCTTCAGGGGACAGAGGTGGTTCAGCCTGCCGCAGGAACATCTCCCCCAGGTGCTGAGTTGAGTAGGAGGAACCAGGGGCCAGATCCCACCCTCTTTCTTCCTTTTTTTCTTCTGGAGGCTGGTCTTCCAGCACAAAGTGGATGGTTGAGTCATCAGAGTCTGGATCAGTAGCACTCAGGACAAAGGGGGAAATCTGGACCACCTGTCCTTCTGTAATTGAGAGCCCTTTGTTGGCCTTGACCTTTGGTGGTTCATCATCAACAGGTATGACGGTGACAGGAAAGAGGAATTCCACCTGGTGGCACCCATCCTCCATCCGAAAAATGATATTATCACTGTAGGTGTTGCTGCCGTCATGCTGGTACACCACTCGCCCTGCTGCCAGGTCTTCTGGTGTGAAATGCTTACACCCAGCTGGTGCCCCAAGCACCACCAGCTGCCCGTGTCTCAAGCCCCTTACTGCAGTAACTATCACCTCTTCTAGGTTATCATGATCCCCAATCTGAAGGCTGTGGGTGCTGGACAGAGGCTTTAACTGACCTTCAAATAGCAGCAGTCCCTGGTTACATTTAGCCACTGGGGCCTGGGTGTTCATGGGTTTCATTATCACCATAAGGGCAAAGGGGTCTGAGGTGGCACCATCTCCGTCTACCACCTCCAGCTCCAACTGGAAAAGGTGCTCTGAATCCAGTTTCTCTGTTGGGGGCTGGTAGGCAATTTTCAGGTTCCGTAGCTCCCGCTGGGTGAAGAAAGAGACTGGAAGACCCAGGGGGTCATCAGTGCTGACTAGGTACCCCTGCTGCCCTGGCGTGGTTGTGGGGGCATTGAGAATGTTGAAGACCAGGTCATCAGGGTCAGACTCCTTGTCATCTGCAGCCAGTGCGTCAGGAGTTAGGGCTGTTAGTAAGAACTGACTGACCTCCATCATCATCAGGGCCGCAAAGCTGGGCCTAGGTGCAGTGTTCTCTACTCCCTCATGGATGCTCACCAGCAGCTGGAAGTGCTCTCGGGACAGCACCTCTTCTGACCCAGCGCCTCCGTCCTCTGGCCCTAGCAGCTCCACCATCAAGGGCACATAGTCCCGATTGGGCGACAGCGTAGTTGCGGTATGCTGGTAGCGCACCCCAGCTCTGACAAAAGCCTCACAGTCTACCCTCTTGCCTCTGGGGAGAGGGGCCCCCATGGCATCCATCAAACGCCCATACTTGGGCAGCGGACCGCCCTGGGGAGGAAGAAGGGTGAGCCAGCACCTGCTGGTGGTAGAGGCTCCGTTCCCCAGGGAGGCGAAGTCCAGCACTCTCCGGTCGATGGCTTGGCTCCAGCCCCGCAGCCTCTGCACGGACAAAGGCCTGTTGCGGGTCACCAGCTCCAGCTGGGAGAAGACCAGGTCCACAGCCAGCGTGAAGGGCAGAGCCAGCGTGTAAGTCGGGGCGTCATAGCGCAGCTGCAGCCGCACCCGAGCACGTCCCGGGCTTCGGTAGCCGAAGTGAGTGTACTGGACCTGGCGGGGCCCGAAGGTGCAGGGGAAGCGGCCGGGGGAGAGCGCACCGTGGCTCAGCGGCAGGGAGTCCAGCACCGTCACCTCGCACCGGTGCCCGGGCTGCACTCGAATCACCAGGTCCCGGAGCGGATCGAGCCAAAGCGAGCGGCCCGCGGGAACCCGGAGTCCGGGGTTAGCGATCAGGACGCTGGGGCTGTCGGGGTTATTGCAGGCCAGTGCACCCCAGGTGGGCAGGTAGAGCGCAGGGTGGGGTTCAGTCCCAGGCGAGGGTGCCTGTCCCTGTAGCACCGGGCAGCTCAGGAGCACGTAGGCGAGCGCCGCGAGAAGCTGCCGGGGCGTCCCAGAGGGGCGCGGAGAAGTCCCAGCCATGGGACCTTGACGCTGGGGTACCTGGAGAGTACCCTGTCCAGAGAGGGCCGGCTCAACTGCAGGTGCAGGCTGGGGAGGAGGAGGCTGCTGTCCAGTCGGGAGCCGGGGCGCGGACTCAGCAGGAGACAGTGCCCATGCTCCAGCTGTGGCAGGTAAAAGCAGCGGGGAGAGAGGACTCTGCTCACCTTCTGCCCTGCCTGCGTCCCAAGCCTCTCCTCGGCTGGCTCCAGGGACCGCCTAGATATGCCCCAACGCCCGCAGACCTCGCGAGGGTGCCGGAGTTCGCCCCTCCGCTGCTTTGTGCCTTTAACCTCGCTACCTTACGGACCTTCGTGCCCGGAGGGGTAGTCGGCCACTGTGCAGCCCCGGCTGCCTGCTTCAAACCAGCTGGTGGGGATATTCTCCCCCCGGTGTCTCGAGGAGATTGTTCTTTAGGACTGGGAGGCAGACAGCGACTGTACCCGGGTCAGTTCTGTGCGTGGAAGACACTGCGCTCCCGCGGTCCATTCATCCAGGCAACGGTGTTTCTGATAGCGGGGAGAGCCACCATTCCTCTTCCTTACCGCTGACAGGACTGCATTTTCTAGCCAAAATTGAGTCTCACTTCGGACATAAAAGAAGCTGGTGGGAGCTATTTTGCAAATAGGATTTTCTAGCTGCCTGTCTGATGAAGAGGCTTATTCCTAGATCTTGTAATTCGGTGCTTCTAAAATAACCCTGGCATTTTTCTTCACTCAGTTCTGGAGGAAAAAGATTAGCATCCAAGCTGGCGAACTTGAACAGCTTTTAAAATCTGTTTCTAATCAGTGGGTCTCACATACCACAACCCAGTGTGCAGGTTGGCTTCCTTCCATTTTTTTTAGAATGCGGTTTCCTTATCTGATCAACAGTGACTCCTTCTGAGTTTATTAGATATGCTGTTTCCTAAATACTTTCTTTGTAGAAAAATATATAGTAGCCAGAGGTGAGAATGTCAAGAGAAACAGTAGCAAAGAAAATAGCCCAGGTACCTGGATCAATTTCTGTATGGAATTAGGCTCTCTCTTTGTGGCTTTTAGTTAAGGATGCCTCCCCTGGGTGGGTGTAATGTTAGCTACTTAGTCTCATATCCTTTTTTTAAAGATTTTATTTATTTATTTGAGAGAAGAAAAAAAGAGAGAGAAAGAGTGCACAAATGCAGGGAGGGGCATGAGGGGTGGAGCAGCAGACTCCCTGCTGAGCTGAGCCTGGAGGGGATGGGGCTCAATCCCAGGACTCTGGGATCTTGATCTGAGCTCAAGTCTGACACTTAGCAGACTGAGCCACCCAGGTGCCCCTTCATGTCATTTTTTTTCAAATATTAGGGGTGTCCATTTAGGCACAAGGCCGATTAATCTTTTCCTGTAATTAAAATTGTAATGTGATATCTTATGCAATTAACGTAAATGTGAGACTTGTTGATGTCAACGAAAATAGTTGTGTCCTAAGCTATAATGGTTAAATATGGCTTCGAGGGGAATATATGTGTACAATGGTATCCTCAAATTATTTTATTTTACTGTGTTGCAGAAGCCTGTCTTATGCATTTCAGCAGCAGCAGCACTGACTCCCCGAGCAGAAATAATCTGCTATTGGCTTGAAAGCATTAATATTCTCTTTAAATATTTAATTTAGCAAGTGAAAGGCCATGGGTCTATATAATCCACAAAGTGGAATGCTAGTATACCTCATTAGCACAGATTAGGCAGATTTGTTCATATAATTGCATATTAAGAGATAGTAAATTTGAAACAAAATATTTAGCTAATTATGCTGGTCCAGTGTGTCTAGAAATTATTTTAAAAATATTTTAAATTGAAGTAGGTAAAATTCCATTGTAAATGAAAGAGACATTATATTTCATAAAGCTACTGCCTTGTCCAAAGGATAGTTTTTCTATAATAGAACTTTTTTGCATATATTAAACTTTACCAAATGAATATTCCTGTATGAGTGTAATTTTGATTCCTGTCCAAGCACCACTCACTCTAGGCAACTATGTTGTCCATGAGATATTTTTAATATAGACAGAGATGAGGGTAGGGACTGGAGGTGACAGAAAACTAAGCTACTAAGTTTTTAATTTTGTCCTCTATCCTCCCCCTCCAGGTAACATTCTCTCTACTGTTCCTCTGTTCTTCCCTACCAAGCTTCTTAAAAGTGGGGTTTCATTTTTCCTGTTATCTACATGACTTTTTCTCCCACTCACTCCTGCTTAGAACACTCCAGTCTGGCTTTCACTTTAAAAACATCAATAACATTCTATGTCAGGTCATTAATAATCACCATGTGGCAAAATCCCATGACTATTTCTCATATTGTCCATTTGCCACACCCTTCTGGTTTTCCTCCTTCTTTGTTGTTTAAGTCCATCTTCTTCAGAAAGTCTTTTTCCAATGCTCCCCAAGCCATATTAAATCAGTTTGTAATTCTGCATTTGGGGATAACATGATTAAGCTGCATGAGAGCAGGGAGCATGCAGTATTGACCCCTGACAGCCACTGATACCAAGGAGCTGTGCATAACAGGTACATGAAAGTATTTACTGATTGAATGAATAAGAAATTAAGAAGTAGTAATCATGTACTGTGAAGTCTAGGTGCCAGGCAAACAAACAAACAAAAAAACTCACAACAACAACAACAGCAACAAAAACAAGAGAAACCAAACCAGTACAAGTATAAGATAGCTTCTTTTGTGACTGAAAACAAGCCCATCTGCTTGATGCGCAGCAAAGACAATCATTGAGACATTGGGCACCAAAAGAAAGGGTTGTTTCTGGAGGCAACCAAAGGAGAGCTGGAGGAGACAGGAGGGCAAACATCAGATCCACCCTGCTGAAAGAGAAAAGTCAGGGAAATTAAAGGCAAATGAGAAAGGTCTGGGTAAAAGTTGCAGCTGTGCTTATCAGTCCTGTTAACCCTTTGGTTGCCAGTGTCAATCCCCACTGTCTTTTGATTACGGCTCATTTCTTTTTTTTTAAATATTTTATTTATTTATTTGACAGACAGAAATCACAAGTAGGCAGAGAGGCAGGCAGAGAGAGAGAGAGGGGGAAGCAGGCTCCCCGCTGAGCAGAGAGCCCGATGCGGGGCCAGATCTCAGGACTCTGAGATCATGACCTGAGCTGAAGGCAGAGGCATCAACCCACTGAGCCACCCAGGTGCCCCTGATTATGGCTCATTCTTGAGGGAATTGGGATAATGACCCTTCTAGGGCAAAGATCAGGATTAGAAGAATGGAAACTCTTTGCATTCATTTAGAAATCTTTAGCTCCTAGTCGAAATCCAATATTCTACGGTACTAGGAGTTTTGTACTTTGGTTTGTTGTTCTTATACTATTTTATCTAGGGCCTTAGGTGAGATCTTTTATAACCAACAAATTATTGTACTTGTCCATGGATTTCCTTGGACCAACTCTCCAACTAGTAATTACAGTTCCATCAGAGACTTGCTGGTCCAAGCAGCGTTTTTTTGATGTTCATTTATTCTGTTTTCCCAATTTATTTGGGTCTTCAGGAAGGAGTTTAATTTCCATTAATGCCCAAGGCTTTGGACACTGCTTGTGTGACTTTTGCCACAAATGCATCTCCATTGTCGCTCTGAATTATTAACAGCAATCCAAACCTAGGAACGATCTTGCTTAAAGTGTTTTCGTAACTTAAGGCCTTCTCTGAACAGCATGGAAGAGCTTCAACCCAGTCTGTAGAGTTCTCTATAAATACCAGCAAATATAAAAAATTACCTGTTGTTCTTGGTATCCTGGTAAAACCTACTTGCCAGTCTCCTCCAGGTTTGGGGTCTCTGAGTTGTGTACCTTTTCAAATGTGTGAGGGCCCAGTCTTAAGATTGTTTTTAGCACAAATAGCACATTTTAAAATGGCTCTCCGAAGACTGGGACCTGCAATATACTCTGGGTCCATCGAAGAGTAGCATCTCATCCATTATAGGAGCTTTGGGGAATAAGTTAAATATTTCTCCCATAAGGTGTTCTGGGATAAGGATTCATTGTATTTCTAGCTGGTTCTAGTGCTGGCGTGGTGTTTGAATCCTCATTCCTTTGCTCTTTTTAAGTCCTCCAAGGAATATTGCAGTTGATAACTTTAGTTAAGTCTGCGTCTGGTGCTAAAGCCATTACAGAGGTTTTCGGATCTTTGCAGAGGCTGCCAAATTGGTAGCATGATCTGCCTAGGTGTTCCCTCGGGCAACCAGTCTGACTTCTGGTGTTCTCAGCAGTGGACAATAGCTGCTGGGTCACCATTGCAACCAGCTCTTAATGGTCTTTGATCCGTGGAACTGTTCTTGTCCATGAACATCTAAAGTTTGGGTTTTCTAGGGGCAGACCCATCATATCAGAGTGGCTGGAATAAACTTGCTCAATTATCCGTAGGTCTCTGGGGATCTTTGAGTGGTTTATACAGCAATAGGCATGAAGATGGCCTAAACATGGGCCATTATGGCAGTTTTTCTCTGAAGTTTACATCAAGCTGTGTAGTTTCAGTTTGCAGGGTCTTAAGAAAAAGAGAGGCTTTATTTCTCAGTGATTCCAAGTCAAGAGAATGGGAGAAAACTAGAAATATTACTGTGGACAGTCTTGGCCAGATAATTATGGACACCAGAATTCAGGATCCAACTCAGTTTTATAGGCAAACAATAAGCTCTCACAAACAGTTAATCAGCACTAAAATCCAACATCCATAACAATATATTTACGAAAACATCATTTCTCTAAAATCACCCTCATTTCCAAAGATTTGTTTGTAAAATAATTTGTAAAATGTTTGTAACAAACTTGGCCTAATTATTTACCTAAGTGCAGCAAAATAGTGATTGACCATATAGGTTTTTGTTTGCTTGTTTTTTAAAATTGGTTTCCCTGGAACTTTTCATAAGAAATTTCGGATTGAGGGGCGCCTGAGTGGCTCAGTGGTTAAGCCTCTGCCTTCGGCTCAGGACATGGTCTCAGGGGCCTGGGATTGAGCCCCGAATCCGGCTCTCTGCTCAGCGGGGAACCTGCTTCTCCGTCTCTCCCTCTGCCTACTTGTGATCTCTGTCTGTCAAGTAAATAAATACAAAATCTTTAAAAAAAAACCCCGAAATTTCAGATTGAATTTCTAGTAGTCCCTTAAGGCTAAGAAGCCAAGCTAAATACTTGCCATCTGACTTCACTTGTAATATCTAGAGGTTTGGGTGAACTCCTCTTTTCTTGGGGTCCCCAAAATAGCCTGAGTTTCCTGCACCTGCCAGGA
>ML093406.1:0-55454 GCA_003697995.1 Taxidea taxus jeffersonii | reverse complement strand
GGAGGGAGACAAAACAAAAGAGACTCTTATTGTCATAAAACAAACTGAGGGGGGTGGGGGGGTTGGGAGAGGGTGGTGGGGTTACATTGTATGTTTAAATAAAGCTTAAATAAAAAAAATATATTATTGCTTAAAAAAAATGCAGCTAGTTTGAAAGGAGATGTGTTAGAAGTGTACAACACACACTGGATTTCAAAGACTTGATATATGAAAAACAGAACACAAAAAATAGTAATATTTTATACTGGTTACCTGTTGATATAATACAGATTAGATCTGTGGGATGAAATAAAATGTATTATTAAAACTAATTTCACTTCTTTCTTCTTACTTTTTTAAATGTGGCTACTAAAAAATTTTAAGTTACACATGCGGCTCAGTACTCTAGCTATCCTTCAAGAACCAGCATGAGGAAAACCTTCCTCAAAAGGCCCTTCTGTTTGTGCCGCTCTTAATGAGCATTTTTGACCCCAAATCCTATAATGGAGTCCAACATAAAAGCCACTATCTAATTACATACCATAGTATATGCTTACTGGTACATCATTCTTCTTGCTACATCAATACCATTTGTAGATGGGGATTTGTAGGAGGGACTCTTTTAATTAACTTTTAATTAAGCATGGGATCTTTGCTGGAGCAAGATAGCAATACACAGAATTTTTTTGGTTTCTGTTTTGTTTTGTTGACTCACTTATTCTCCCATTGATGATTTCAATAATACAGGCAGAACTGGAAGCCAGGAGACCTAATAGCTCTTTGTTCTACCTGTAATTAACATAATGCATATAGGCTATATAGTCCATTGCTTGGCCCCTTGTAAGGTCTGTCTGGGCCTCTGAATCCTTCCCTGTAAAGTAAGGTTCATAATATCAGGCCAATCTACAATATGGAGCTAGATTAAAGTAGCTAAGCAAGTTCTAACTGGAGCCATTACCATGAATAAGAAATACTCTACTTTTCAGTTCATTGCATGTCTCTCAGCCAGTAGTCTGAAACACAGACAATTTTTAGAAAGAATTAATTAATTCTTAATATCAATTATCAAAATATAAAGGGTGGTGTGGGAAGTACCTATCAAAGTAATTGTCCTAGTCTATTCATGATGGGAGGCAAGTAAGAGGAGAGGAAACTCTTACATGCCTGCTGCAAGCTGAAGTAGTTTATACATTATACTCGCAATAACCTTTACAAGGCAGACATTACCATACCCATCTGACAGAGTAAAAAAACTGAGGTTCAAAGACAGGCTACGTAACCAGCCAAAGTGATGCTGTCACAGGCTGGAAATCCAGATCAGTGGTATCATCTTTGTATGTAAAAAAGAACATCTTTATTATCGCTTGAAGACAAAATATGTGAAAAGCAAGACTATTACAGAAATATGCAAATAAAAATACAACAATAATATCCATTCATTTCCTTCAAATGGGTTTCTTGATCTTGGCTAATTCCTGTCTTTTAGATCAAGAGACCATTTTTTTCTAAGTAGACATTTTCTTTAAGTAGCAAACAAATAGGGTATATGATGTGCTAGGAACTAGTATGTTCAGTACATGAATGTACTGTACTTCCTTAAAGTCTTGAAATTACAGTTGTCAGCCAGTTTACCTTAGACATTTTAACTGGAAGTCTTCAGACACATTTGCAAAAATGTAGTCCCTAAGGATAAAGATTGCAGCCAGAAAGGACACTGGGTCATTTCACAAACAAATGCATCCACAAAAACCAAAACAGCCTCATATCAAAGAACCTCTCTACTTTACAAAACTGAGGCCATCATGAGCTCAATGAAATGAAAAAAGAAAGTTCCTCAAAATAAGATACTGTACCTTTAAGTGAAACCACAATTCCACAATTCCGAGAAACTACTTTCTCAGAATGGTAACAATGTACTCTGCATCTCCAAGAAGCCAAACTGATTTAGGTTTAGATTCTGCCTTTACATACTGAAGCCAACTTAATCCTGCAGATTTGGACAGAACAAAAGTTCAAATTCTCTACCACACACACACACACACACAAAAAATCCCAGAGTATCAAATCCTTTAAAATACCATTCCTTTATCAAAAATGTCCCTGTAGTAGGTGTGTATCAGTCACTACTAAGAACACTGCATAATGCAACCTGTGTGAGCATGAGACTTTACTACAGGGAGGAGACAGTTCAGTTTACCAAGGACACCCGACTTCACTTTTAAAACTCTTGATAACTAATCTCTCTTAACAGTAAGTAATTAATTTACATTCATTCCAAACTGAACGAGATAGTTTAAATCTCAAGGAATCTGAGATTGTAAATAACTTCACTTGGGGAAACCAGGTGTGTGTGTGTGTGCGCGTGTTTCCCCAGAGGTACATCACAGGATATAAATAGAAATAATTAGCAAGTTTTAATCTCATTAACAAGATCTTTACTTAAAATTCTCACAAATAAAACCAATTCTTTTATGTCATCTTTCCTCACGTGACAGACACATTAAGACTATGTGTCCTGAATGAGGTGTTTTCCCCCTCATTTTAAGAATAAAAAAAGATATTGAGAAGAAACAGGTGTCCTTTTCTCAGCCTCCGAAAACACTAGGGACAGCACAGGTAGCACAGGTGTTCGGTCCTAAACAAAAGTTAAGACTAAGTGGGGAAGAAAATGGAAAACAAAACATAGCCGAGCAAAGCAGCTAGAGATCACATGCAGCAGGTGACAGGAAGCCTTGGGGGCACTTCACAGCCAGGAGGATGAGCTTCATCCCAGGTCACTGCAGGCCCCGCGGGCTCCACAGAACCTCCACCAGCAGTCCATAAAAATGAAAGGTGGCAAAGAAGTATCACCGCCATCCTGGCAAGAAGGAAGCAGCAGCCTCCTTGAACCCAGGAAAGCCACCCCACCCCTCCCTCCAACAAACAGGAGGAGCCCCCTTCACACCAAGGACACAAGGAAGCCCAAGGGGCCAGACCCAAAATAAAAATAAAAATAAGAGGAGCGTGGGGCGATAGAGGACAGCTCAATTAAATTTACACTGGGAGCGCTGGGAGGCTCAGACTTTCTGAAGACTCCGAGTCAAAAGTAAAAATAAAATTTAAGGGGAGGGAGCCCACAGAAGAGATGACAGTTCAGTTAAGTCTGGGCTGGCAACACCTGGAGACTCAGTCTCCTTCGGGTGTCACACAAAAATTAAAATTAAAACACGAGAAGGGGAGGTATCCGTTCAGTGTGCGCGTGTGTGTGTGTGCGCGTGTGTGCGCGTGTGTGCGCGTGCGTGCGTCTGAGGAGCACCTGGAGTGCAGGATTTGCCAGGGAGGGGAAAGTCGCGGCTCCGCCGGCCTTGAGGTGACTGGGCTCAAATCCGCGGTGAGTTTACACTCTGGGCCACAGGGCCGAGTCCGAGGGACAGACTGCCCGCTGTCCGGGAACAATGCTGGGCCCGGGAAAGGAGGTTCTCACAGCACCCCCACGGCCCCCGCATGCCGTCGGCATCCCAGCCCCGACCCTCCCCCGGCCCACGTCACGGCAGGTACCCCCGAACCCGGGGCGCCACCGAGGCGCCCGCAGATGCTTCAGGCGCGTCAGCACGTCCTTCTTGGGGTCCAGCACCTTCTGGGTGGACTTCTTCACATCTCCGTGGCTCCTTCGGGAGAACATCCCGCCGCGGGAAACCGAGCCCCGCCGGCGGGGCAGGAGGCGCCTGCGCCGCGTGACTCACCTCATAGGGTCCGAGTCCGCGCCTGTCGCGCGGGCCACTGGCCAAACGCGGCCTAGCCACCGCCGCTACCGCGATGCCCCGCCTCACTGTGACTCCAGGAAGGAGGGGCGGGCCGGGCAGGAAGGCGGTGTCGAGGAGAAGCCACGGCCGGGGCCGGCCGGTAGTGATTGGTGCTCGCGCACGCGATTTGGACCCCCCTCGCGGGGGTGCCCCCAGAGCGCCCAAGGAGGACCGCGAATCACAAGGACGCTTGGATCTGTACTCCAGGTCGCGGGAAGCACTGCGACAGAGCCCTCCAGTCAAGCGTGTGGAAGGCACAATGGGACTTAATGGGCTGAGTCGGAGCACGTTCTTCCTCCACCCCCGGCTGTTTTGGCTCCAAGGCCTCTAGGGAAATGTAGTTCTTCAGGTGCTCGCGCGGCAACTTACCTTTCCAGAGTCCCCAAGCTGCTGGACAGCACCCGCCTGCCCCCTCCAGGAAGAGGCCCAGAGCTCCCAAAGCTTCACTCCTTGCTCTGAGCCACCCGCCCATTTTCCTCTGGTGCAACGTGAACCACAAGAACATCTCAGTAAGAAAATGTCAAGGCTTTTAAAATGCAAACTATTTTTCCTTTTGACTTCTAGATTCACACTAAGGAGGGAGTTGAAGTCCCTTTGACCAAACTAAAGTCAGAACTCCAATTTGACACCGAAATCAGTGGCTTTGGCAGCAGTAAGAGCATCCCTAGACTCAGGGTGAGAAGTCCAGCCAGTCTGCTTGGTTCCTGGGATCCAGCTTCACTTGGGGTATGAGGTTCCTTTGTGCAGAGGGGTCCTCAGGATAGTCTCTTGCTTTGTAGGAAGTGCACCCACCTTCTCTGTGTTGTGCAAGGCCTCATAGCAATCCAGGAGCAGAACCAGAAATACAACCTGAGGGACCTGACTCTCAGAATGGTATGCTTTTGCAGGTTAGGTGCCTGTAACCTGGAGTAAAACTTTGAGATGGAAAATGGCCTGGAGATTTCTTACAAGAGATCTGCTGGCATCTGCATCCTCTGATGCTCCAAATTTTGACACTTGAGCAAATAGTTAAGCTGGCTTGCATTCTCATAACTAGCATAATATTTGTCCTCTAGCAGCACTCACAAAAATTTATTAAATAAAATGGAGTAAGAGCTAGTTCTATCTATGCTATTTGGCAACTCTAAAAATAGAGAGGCTCTAACAACTAGAAGAAATGTTTTTGTCTGCTCATATGATATAAATATTCATATCCTAATCCAAGGAACATGGGATTGTGACTGTTTTTTAGAAAAAGGATCTTCACAGTTGTAATTATGGATCTCAAGGTAAATCATCTTTGATGATCTGGGTGGTCCCTAAATCTAATGAGAGTCTTATATTTATAAGACACAGAAGAGGACAAGACACAGAGAAGGCCATGTAAATACAGATGCAAAGATTGGAGTCATGTAGCCATAAACCAAGTGATCCCTGGAGCCACCAGAAGCTAGAAGAAACAAGGAAGGATTCTGTCAGGGGGTTGTCCAGAGGGAGCCCGACCCTACCAACACCTTGATTTTAGACTTCTGAACTTAAAAACTGAGAAAATAAATTTCTGTTATTTTAAGCCACCTAGTTTGTGGTAATTTGTTGTAGCAGCCCTAGAAAATGAATAGCACCAGATGCTGGAGACAATGACAGATATTGATTATAACACTATGAATAAATAAAAATTCAGGAATCCAAAATTCAAAATTCAGAATTCAAAAGAATGCCTTTTAAGGTCCTAGGTGAATGTTTCAAGTAGAAAACTTAGATTTCACCGTGAGTATTTGGAGTAGACTTTTTAAAATTAAAAGTGTATTTATTTATTTGAAAGGGAGAGAGAGAGCAGGGGAAGGGGAGGGGTGAAGGGGAAGGTAAAGAGAAAAGGGTAGAGGCAGAGGGAGATGGAGAAACAGACTCCCTGCTGAGCAGGAGCCCCTTCCAGTCTCCAGGCCAGTCTCCATCCAAGGACCCTCGGATCAGGACCTGAGATGAGGGCACACACTTAACCAACTGAGACACCCAGGCGACCCCCAGTGGACTTTTTTTTTTTAAGAAAAGAATGTAAGAACCCCAAATGGCTAAGACCCTTTCTCCATAACAAAAGGGGAACCTGATCTGAACTGGGTATGGGTTTCAAATTTTTAACCAGGGAAGAGTGCAGGGCTTTAGAGCTTTATAAATTCCTCCATAAGTACCTTACCAGAAAAGATCCTGTTTTCCTGATGACAGCAAATTGAATTCACGTGTTCAGGAAGACAGAGCCTAAGAAACCAAGACAGAGTGAGGGAAATGAGAAACCAAGAGATCCCAAAGAATAAAAAGAAACACTTATCAATTCTTGATGTTGTCTGTGGGAGAATTTTAGAAAATTTTTTTTGTTTTTGTGTACTGTTTGCATAAATTCAAACCAACACATATTTACGGAACAATTGATACAGCTAAATTGTGATGACCTTAGTTTTCTACTTCCCATTCTTTTCTATTTTATTGAAAATTGCTGTTTTAAGGGCTATGTGGAAACTGCAACTCCTACCATCATTGATATTAAATACTTATCAAGCAATTCCACCATTCATCATTATTGGGCTTATACCCAGCACAGGGTCAGGGTCAGCAGTCAATCACTATTTGTGGAATAAACAAACTCATTCATTTCTTCATCAGTATCTCCATCAGCATTATTAGGGAATGTTGTTAAGTACAATGTTTTCAATTTAACTAATGTATTATGCATCCAAATTTTAAAATTTTACCCCTTTTTCCTCAGAAATCTTTCTAAAATATAGGCAAACCTCTCTGTCTTCTTAAACAACTTATTGATTGTTTAGGAAACCATAATTTGTGCCCCCACACACTGTGATCCCTTTCATCTCCTCCTAAATGAGTGTTGCCACCAGACACAAAGGAGAAATGCCTGGTGGATCTTCCCCATCTCATGTTGACCATTTCTTGCCCCCAAATTCAGTCACTGCTATTCGAGACCATTTGTTTGCCTTTTTAACTTCCATATTAGAATCTTTCTATATGTTTAGACCTGCCAGCTCTTGGTTTCCAGATAATATAAATGTATTTTAATCTATTTAGGTATTTAATCTATTTCCAGATAATCTAAATGTATTTTACTTTCTAATTGTCACCCATCAGAGTTTTTCAATTTGGAAGGATTGGGGTTTTTTTCAGATTGACTAAAATATCTTGTGCCTGCACATTAATTCTAGTTGTCATGAATATTCTACTAATTTTGGTATATGGAAAAATTCACTTTATCTGCAGATTTCCTTTCTGTTAAGCTCATTGTGCCTGTCCTCAGGAGTAAGATCTTTTCGTACGTCGGACACACTGTGGATCTTCATTTGGATACTATTGCCACAGAGTGCCAGGCCCTGTGAACCCCTATGACATAGTCTATTCTTGTTGATCATTGATTGGACATTTGCATTCTTATTTTCTTAAAAAAAGTTATGGTCTAATAAATTCAATTTTTTTCTTATATCAGCTCTTACCTGAAGTTTTGAATTCATTCAATATGTATGCCGTGCCCCTGAGAATCTGCACCTACCTAAAATCCCTACAAAAACAGGATGCTCCTCCATAAGAAGGGGATGCCAAACGCAACACTTAAGAAACAAGAAACCCACTGTCCTCGTTTTCCATATGATATATTACTATATACACCAAAAATATGTTTTTCCTCCTCCAAAAATATTTCCTAACAGTTTCTTTTCTTTACAAATATCTGCCAAATGAGGAGATTTAATGCTTTAAATTTGACTATAAATCATTTTATATGAGAATTTCACTTCAGAACAGACTAGAAAAAGGTTTTGAAAATATACTAGCCATATTGATATGTCTAATGGACACTTGATAACAAAGCAATGCCTTAGGGAAAGATATCTAATCTTTTTTTTTTTTTTTAAGATTTTATTTATTTCAGAGAGAGAGACTGAGAGAGAGCATGAGAGGGGAGAAGGTCAGAGGGAGAAGCAGACTCCCCATGAAGCTGGGAGCCTGATGCGGGACTCGATCCCGGGACTCCAGGATCATGACCTGAGCTGAAGGCAGCTGCTTAACCAACTGAGCCACCCAGGCGCCCTCTAATCGTTTTTCTAAATGTTTTCACAGCTGTGCATTTCAGCCACAACGTCATCTGCTTTGCGTATATCTTCACTTTTTTTTTTTATCATCATAACAGTATTAACATTTCAGTGGTGAATCATGGAAATGCATCAACATTAAAAAAATGTAAGGCCGGGACGCCTGGGTGGCTCAGTTGGTTAAGCGGCTGCCTTCGACTCAGGTCATGATCCCAGCATCCTGGGATCGAGTCCCACATCGGGCTCCTTGCTCGGCAGGGAGCCTGCTTCTCCCTCTGCCTCTATCTACCACTCTGTCTGCCTGAGCTCTCTCTCTAATAAATAAATTTAATAAAAAAAAAAGTAAGGCCATAAGTAAGCATCATAAGAACTTTTATAAATTAAAAAAATTATCTTTGAATGATAACGTTAGAGATATCAAGAATCATGGAAACTCTCTATATAGTAAATACAACTTGGATAGAAGGACAATGTACAAAGGCTAGAGAGAGATGAAGTTTCATAGGTGAGAAGCCTGTGAAAATGTGCTCAGGACCTCACCTCTTCCCCCAATACACAGAATGGCACCATTATGTTTAATTTAGGGAAGATTTACTCCCTAAGTTAGAACCAGGTGATAGATTTTCTAAAAAGGAATGTAGATTATAGGACATCCAAAAAACTATTCATTTAAATGGAGAAAACCATCACACAGTTTTATTTAGAAATTCCTGTAAGTTTCTAGAAAAATGAATCTCAAAATACTTCTTAGAGAACAATAATTCTTACTAACCATGACACAAAAATACAAATTCTTTTACAAATCTACATGTAAATGTATGTCCTAAATGGAGACTGTTTTACCTGGTATTTCAGACAGCATTCTCAGTTTTAAGCAGCAGAAACTGACTGGCTATTTAGGTAAAGATGACTCATCCAGAGAATGCCAGACTCCCAAAATCAATGGAAGGTTGGAGATGCAGACCTGGAAAACAACAAGAATATTAGATGCTAAGGCAGCTCTGGGGGGGCCTAGACAAGTCATAGAGCAGAACACATGGGTCAGCATACCAAGACTTCATGACAATGACAGAACTTCCACCGTCCCTCACATCTTCAAGTTCAAAGTCTCAAGAATATCTAGTTGACTAAGCTGTAGGTGGATGCCTAGCCCATTTCTCCATCCACCTGGCTGCCCTGGGTCAGAAAACCTGAATAGGACCACCTCCTACCAAGACTATACAGGATAAGATATACCCCCCCAAATAAACAAGTGTATTATTGGAGGAAGGGAAGTTGGATGCTGAGGAGCTAAAATAACAACAACAATAAAGAGTAAACAATAACATAAACAGTAACAAAGCACAATCATAAAATGATTATTCACTTGACATAAATTAACATAGGCCGTGGAATATGAAAATAATCCACCCATTGGGCTGATTTATAATTAAGATTTTGTACTTTAGTGAGATGATTGGAAGACATAGTTTACTGCTTTCAGTAAATCGTTAAGGAAGACTTATATTTGATAGGTTCTTCCAAATTTTAACTGGGAAACCCCTGATGTCACTGAGACATAGGATATGTGTGAATTATGTAATTATTAAAATCTTCTCAGTGAATAATTGGAAAAATTGAATCATATTGTTGTTTCTGTTTAACCAAAATTGAAGAATTTAAATGCCACAGGGAACATTACTAAGTACTTATTTTTTTATTATCCTTCTTTCCATGTTTCTGTGTTCCTGTTTTTTAAAATATTTTTTTATTTTTTAATTAACATATAATGTATTATTAGCCACAAGGGTACAGTATGTGAAAAGCCAGGTTTACACATTTCATAGCACATACCTCCCCCAATGTCCATAACCCCACCACCCTCTTCCTATACCCCTCACCCGGGCAACCCTCAGTTTGTTTTGTGAGATTAAGAGTCTCTTATGGTGTGTCTCCCTCCTGACCCATCTTGTTTCATTTGTTCTTTTCCTACCCCTCAAACCCCCCACGTTGCCTCTCAACTTCCTTATATCAGGGAGACATATGATAATTGTCTTTCTCGGATCAACTTATTTCGATAAGCATAATACCCTCTAGTCCCATTCACGTCATCACAAATGGCAAGATTTAATTTCTTTTGATGGCTGCATAGTATGCATATATATATATACATATATATAAATACATATATACATGTCACATGATATATATATATGTATACATATATATATGTATATATACATATATACATATATGTACATATATACATATATGTATATATATACACATATATATGTATATATATACATATATATGTGTATATATATATACATGATATATATGTATACATATATATATGTATATATATGCATATATACATATATGTACATATATACATATATGTATATATATACATATATATATATATACATATATATATGTATACATATATATATATCATGTCTTCTTTATCCATTCATCTGTTGATGGACATCTAGGTTCTTTCCATAGTTTGGCTATTGTGGACATTGCTGCTATAAACATTCAGGTGCACGTGCCCCTTCAGTTCACTGTGTTTGTATCTTTAGGATAAATACCCAGTAGTGCAATTGCTAGGTTGTAGGATAGTTCTATTTTCAACTTTTTGAGGAACCTCCATGCTGTTTTCCAGAGTGGTTGCACCAGCTTGCATTCCCACCAACAGTGTAGGAGGGTTCCCCTTTCTCTGTATCCTTGCCAACATCTGTCATTTCCTAACTTGTTAATTTTAGCCATTCTGACTGGTGTGAGGTGGTATCTCATTGTGGTTTTGATTTGTATTTCCCTGATGCTGAGTGATGTGGAGCACTTTTTCATGTGTCTGTGGGCCATCTGGATGTCTTCTGTGCAGAAATGTCTGTTCATGTCCTCTGCCCATTTCTTGATTGGATTATTTGTTCTTTGGGTGTTGAGTTTGCTAAGCTCTTTATAGATTTTGGATACTAGCCCTTTATCTAATATGTCGTTTGCAAATATCTTCTCCCATTCTGTCAGTTGTCTTTTGGTTTTGTTGACTGTTTCCTTTGCTGTGCAAAAGCTTTTGATCTTGATGAAGTCCCAATAGTTCATTTTTTCCCTTGCTTCCCTTGCCTTTGGCGTTGTTCCTAGGAAGAAGTTGCTGCGGCTGAGGTCGAAGAGGTTGCTGCCTGTGTTCTCCTCAAGGATTTTGATGGATTCCTTTCTCACATTGAGGTCCTTCATCTGATTTGAGTCTATTTTCGTGTGTGGTGTAAGGAAATGGTCCAATTTCATTTTTCTGCATATGGCTGTCCAGTTTTCCCAACACCATTTGTTGAAGGGACTGTCTTTTTTCCATTGGACACTCTTTCCTGCTTTGTCAAAGATTAGTTGACCATAGAGTTGAGAGTCTATTTCTGGGCTCTCTATTCTGTTCCATTGATCTATGTGTCTGTTTTTGTGCCAGTACCATACTGTCTTGATGATGACAGCTTTGTAGTAGAGCTTGAAGTCTGGAATTGTGATGCTGTCAGCTTTGGTTTTCTTTTTAAATGTTCCTCTGGCTACCTGGGGTCTTTTCTGGTTCCATATAAATTTTGGGATTATTTGTTCCATTTCTTTGAAAAAAAAAGTGATGGTATTTTGATAGGAATTACATTAAATGTGTAGATTGCTTTAGGTAGCATAGACATTTTCACAATATTTGTTCTTCCAATCCATAAGCATGGAACATTTTTCCATTTCTTTGTGTCTTCCTCAATTTCTTTCATGAGTACTTTACAGTTTTCTGAGTATAGATTTTTTTGCCTCTTTGGTTAGGCTTATTTCTAGGTATCTTATGGTTTTGAGTGCAATTGTAAATGGGATTGACTCCTTAATTTCTCTTTCTTCTGTCTTGTTGTTGGTATAGAGAAATGCAACTGATTTCTGTGCATTGATTTTATATCTTAACACTTGACTGAATTCCTGTACAAGTCCTAGCGGATTTGGAGTGGAGTCTTTTGGGTTTTCCACATATAGTATCATATCATCTGCAAAGAGTAATAGTTTGACTTCTTCTTTGCTGATTTAGATGCCTTTAATTTCTTTTTGTTGTCTGATTGCTGAGGCTAGGACTTCTAGTACTCTGTTGAATAGCAGTGGTGATAATAGACATCCCTGCCTTGTTCCTGACCTTAGCGGAAAAGCTCTCAGTTTTTTCTCCATTGAGAATGATATTTGCGGTGTTTTTTTTTTTTAAACATTTCTTTTTTTTAGATTTTGTTTATTTATTTGACAGAGATCACAAGTAGGCAGAGAGGCAGAGAGAGAGGAGGAAACAGGCTGTCCACAGAGCAGAGAGCCTGATATGGGGCTCGATCCCACGACCCCGGGATCATGACCCGAGCTGATGGCAGTGGCTTTAACCCACTGAGCCACCCAGGCGCCCGAGCGGTGGGTTTTTTATAGATGGATTTGATGATATTGAGGTATGTACCCTCTATCCCCACACTTTGAAGACTTTTGATCAGGAGAGGCTGCTGTACTTTGTCAAATGCTTTTTTGGCAACTATTGAGAGTATCATATGGTTCTTCTTTTTCTTTTATTAATGTATTGTATCACATTGATTGATTTGCAGATGTTGAACCAAACTTGCTGCCCTGGAATAAATCCCACTTGGTCGTGGTGAATAATCTTTTTAATTTACTGTTGGATCCTAGTACTGGCTAGTACTAATACTGGCTAGTATTTTGGTCAGATTTTTTGCATCTGTGTTCATCAAGGATATTGGTCTGTAATTCTCTTTTTTGATAGGATCCTTGTATGGTTTTGGGATCAAGGTAATGCTGGCCTCATAAAATGAGTTTGGAAGTTTTCCTTCCATTTCTATTTTTTGGAACAGTTTCAGGAGAATAGGAATTAATTCTTCTTTAAATGTTTGGTAGAATTGTCCTGGGAAGCTGTCCGGCTCTGAGCTCTTGTTTGTTTGGAGATTTTTGATGACTGCTTCAATCTCCTTACTGGTTATGGGTCTGTTCAGGTTTTCTATTTTTTCCTGGTTCAGTTGTGGTAGTTTATATTTCTCTAGGAATGCATCCATTTCTTCCAGATTGTCAAATTTACTGGCATGTAGTTGCTCATAATATGTTCTTATAATTCTTTGTATTTCTTTGGTGTTTGTTGTGATCTCTCCTCTTTCACTCATAATTTTATTTATCTGGGTCCTCTCTCTCTCTCTTTCTTTGATAAGTCTGGCCAAGGGTTTATCAATCTCATTAATTCTTTCAAAGAACCAGCTCCTAGTTTCGTTCATTTGTTCTATTGGTTTTTGGTTTCTATTTCATTGATTTATGCTCTGATCTTTACGATTTCTCTTCTCCTGCTGGGTTTAGGCTTTCTTTGTTGTTCTTTCTCCAGCTCTTTAGGTGTAGGGTTAGGTTGTGTATTTGAGACCTTTCTTGTTTCTTGAGAAAGGCTTGTATCGCTATATATTTCCTCTCAGGACTGCCTTTGCTGTGTCCCACAGATTTTGGACCATTGTGTTTTCCTTATCATTTGTTTCCATGATTTTTTTCAATTCTTTAATTTCCTGGTTGACCCATTCATTTTTTAAAAGGATGCTGTTGAGTCTCCATGTATTTGTGCTCTTTCCAAATTTCCTCTTGTGATTGAGTTCTAGCTTCAGAGCATTGTGGTCTGAAAACATGCAGGGAATGATCCCAATCTTTTGATACCGGTTGAGACCTGATTTATGACCCAGGGTGTGATCTATTCTGGAGAATGTTCCATGGGCACTAGAGAAGAATGTGTATTCTGTTGCTTTGGGATGGAATGTTCTGAATATATCTGTGATGTCCATCTGCTCCAGTGTATCATTTAAGACCTTTATTTCCTTGTTATCTTTTGCTTGGATGATCTGTCCATTTCAGCGAGGAGAGTGGTAATGTCCCCTACTATTACTGTATTATTGTTGATGTGTTTCTTTGATTTTGTTGTTAATTGGTTTATATAGTTGGCTGCTCCCATGTTAGGGGCATAGATATTTAAAATTGTTAGATCTTCTTGTTGGACAGACCCTTTGAGTATGATGAAGTGTCCTTCCTCATCTCTTATTATAGTCTTTGGCTTAAAATCTAATTGATCTGATATAAGGATTGCCGCCCCAGCTTTCTTCTGATGTCCATTAGCATGGTAAATTGTTTTCCACCTCCTCACTTTCAATCTGGAAGTGTCTTCAGGTCTAAAATGAGTGTCTTGTAGGAAGCATATTGATGGGTTTTGTTTTTTTATCCATTCTGAAACCCTGTGTCTTTTGATTGGGGCATTTAGCCCACTTACTTTCAATGTAACTATTGAGAGATATGAATTCAGTGCCATTGTATTGCCTGTAAGGTGACCATTAATGTATATTGTCTCTGTTCCTTTCTGGTCTACTAATTTTAGGCTCTCTCTTTGCTTAGAGAACCCCTTTCAATATTTTCTGTAGAGCTGGTTTGGTGTTTACAAATTCTTTTATTTTTTGTTTGTCCTGGGAGATTTTTACCTCTCCTTCTATTTTCAATGATACTCTAGCTGGATATAGTATTCTTGGCTGCATGTTTTTCTCGTTTAATGCTCTGAATATATCATGCCAGTTCATTCAGGCCTGCCAGGTCTCTGTGGATAAGTCTGCTGCCAATCTAATATTTTTTACCATTGTATGTTACAGACTTCTTGTCCCGTGCTGCTTTCAGGATTTTCTCTTTGTCACTGAGATTTGTTAACTTTACTATTAGATGATGGGCTGTGGACTTATTCTTATTGATTTTGAGGGGCATTCTCTGTGCCTCCTGGATTTTGATGCTTGTTCCCTTTGCCATATTAAGGAAATTCTCTACAATAATTATCTCCAATATACCTTCTTCTCCCCTCTCTCTTTCTTCTTCTGGAATCCCAATTATTCTAATGTTGTTTCATCTTATGGTATCACTTATCTCTTGAATTCTCCCCTCATGGTCCAGTAGTTGTTTTTCTCTCTTTTGTTCCACTTCTTTTTTCTCTATCATTTGGTCTTCTATATCACTAATCTCTCTTCTGCCTCATTTATCCTAGAAGTAAGAGCCTCCATTTTTTTTGCACCTCATTAATAGCTTTTAAAATTTCAATTTGGTTAGATTTTAGTTCTTTTATTTCTCCAGAAAGGGCTTTCATTTCTCCAGACAGTGTTTCTCTAGTATCTTCCATGCCTCTTTCAAGCCCAGCTAGAACCTTGAGAATCATCATTCTGAACTCTAGATCTGACTTATTACCAATGTCTGTATGGATTAGGTCCCTAGCCTTCAGTACTGCCTCTTGTTCATTTTTTTGTAGTAAGTTTTTCCACCTTCTCATTTTATCCAGACAAGAATACATGAGGGAGAGAATAAAATACTAAAAGGTGGTGAAGACCCTGGAAAATGTGCTTTAACTAAATCTCTCCCTTGAAGGTGGTCTCCCTTGATCTTATGGGATCTATGCTCATAGAGCAGTGGTCTGATTGTGCCACGGATCACAGTTTAAGGTAACTCTGAGTTACCTTAAAGTAAAGCTCTCTCCTAGGCTCCATCTCTGTAGCCAGCTTCCCTGCTCTAATACCTGCAAGCTCTGAGACACTCAGACACCCCTAATCATTCTGTGACCCTGTGAGACCTGAGACCACGCTGTCCCCGCATGGGCTTCACCCCTGTTTCGCCTCTGGAGAGATGTCCCTCAGTTAAGCAGACTTTTAAAAGTTCTGATTTTGTGCTCCATAGCTCTGCCGCTTGCTGGGAGCACCCCCCTACCCCCGTGGTCTATCTTCCCATCGTTTTGGATTCACTTCTCTGCAGGTCCTACCTTTCAGAAAGTGGTCAATTTTCTGTTTCTAGAATTGTTACTCTTCTTCTCTTTGATCTCTTGTTGGAATTGTAGGTGTTCAGAATGGTTTGATAAACTATCTAGCTGATCTCCTGCTGCCTGATGTCATCTCAGCCTGCTACTTCTCTGCCATCTTGACTCCTCCTCCATGTTCCTGCTTTTCTCCAAATTGATGTACACTTCATAAGATATGCTTTTATCTGTTTTAAACTCCTTCTTAGTAATCTTTTTGATCCAATCAGAAGACTTAACTGAGTCCCTCCCCTGTGCTAGTTTATGCACAGCAGTGAAGTTACAAATAGAATGAGGACACAGTCTTGCTCCTCAGAAAAGTCATAGTCTAGCTGAGAAGTCATAGCCCTGACCTCAGAGAGCTCACAGTCTAATGCAGATGGACATTAACTAGATAATAATAATTAACAGTAGTGATACAGTCAAGATATTATGGAAGATACCAGGAAGGTTTGGGCAGTAGAGATGAGGGGAGGATCAGAGGAGGCTTCCTGGAACAGGCAACACCTGAATTGGGGAAAGAAGCTGATCACACCACAGGCAGGGCAAGGGGGAAAATGGAATGGGCTGTGTGAAAATCACCAAGAAGCAGTCTGGTTTTGTGTGGTTGCCACTCAGGATTGTGCTTGTGGTTGTACTTTATAATGTAGGGGTTGCAGAAATATGTGTATGTTCTTGTAGCCTTCTAAAAACAGAGGGCCAAGTGATAGTAAAATATAATGATGCCAAAGTTGGAAGAGACTCTGTAGAAGCAGGACAGGATGAGGGCGAAAGCAAAGGCTCTGAATCCCAGTGGTTCCCCCTTACTAGCTGTGTAATACCAAATGGGTGACTCAATGCTCCAAGCCTCACTTTTCCTCATCTATAAAATGGAGAGAAACTCACATTGGGATATTTATTCTTAGGCATAATGAGTATAAAAGTAATTGAACACAATGCCTGTATAAAAATGTTTATTGACTATTACTTTGTTTGTCTCTTCTTCTCTACTTCCGGAAAATACAAATAAGGCAATTTCTGCTTGCTAAGATTGTGCACACTTGATTTTTAAGGGTGTAAAATAGGAGGGGCACACAGTTGATTTTCTCATGGTTTTACATCACTGAATCTGAACACCACCAGAATAGGTTGAAGCAATATCCCAGAACCCTTTATTTCACACATTTGTTATGTGTACTCTTCAGTAGGGAGGGGCATATTCACAGATGCCGCCATCACACCAGGTGAAATATTACTCCTTTCTGAATTGTCAGTGATACTGCTTTAGGAATGCTGGCTAAGGGAAAGGACATAATTTGTGACTCAGCAGTTTGTTTCTGGGCATATTTTACTTCCTCTGATTCCTGTAAGACTAAACCCATGAATTGTTTATGGGTCCTCTTGAAGTTAAAGTCATAATTCAGATTATTATAAATTAGATTATAATAAATCAATAATGTTGCTACAACAGGTATAAAACAACAAAGTAATACTCCACAATGTGAAAGGTTTTGTTTAAATAACCTATCCAAAAGATGCCAACTGATGTTTTTCTCCATCACTTACATGTTCACTTCTAAAATAAAAATAATAAGCCTTTTTTTTAAAAGATTTTATTTATTTATTTGACAGAGAGAGATCACAAGTAGGCAGAGAGTCAGGCAGAGAGAGAGAGAGGGAAGCAGGCTCCCTGCTCAGCAGAGATCCCGATGCGGGACTCGATCCCAGGACCCTGAGATCATGACCTGAGCTGAAGGCAGCAGCTTAACCCACTGAGCCACCCAGGTGCCCCAATAAGCCTTTTTTTAAAACCCTCTTCACAATCCAAGTTTTTTCTCACACATTCATTGATTCAAAAAGCATTAACTGAGTTTCTTTCTGCTGGTCACTTATTCTAGCTACTGAATAGATAGAGAGTAAAAAAGAGAGAGAGAGAGAGACAAAATCCTTCTTCCAGAGATGCTCACTATGTGGCTGGGTAAATGATCTGAAGATGACACCTTACAAAATAAATATGAAGCTCTTTTTATTTTTAACTTTCAGAAAGCATTAAGAAAATCTCATTTACTTTGTCTTTATACAATCTGCTCCTTCACCTCAGTCCAGATTGTGAAATTGCCTACTGTAGGTGCAGGCTAAATATTTCCACCTGATTGTCAAGGCTTATTGGCAAGGAAATTCTGGAGTCCTAGAATGTCTTGAGAGTAAAATGTGACTGACAGATGTATTCCCTCATTATAAAATGGGAAAATAAGAATCAAAGTTGATTAGTAATTCGTTGTCACCAGCACTGGGGATGGAAAGACCAACCTGAATCTGACATGCTAGTGCTGGTGGCATTAGGGTGAATGGACAATGCCATCTCATCCCAGCACCATTTCCAAAGCAGTTTTGTGCACCTTCTCCCATTCAGTCCTCTCCATAGCCCATGAATCTGGGGGTTCTTAGCCCCATTTCACCTAGACTAACAAAAGTTCTGTGGCTGGCCCAAGGTCATCCAACTCACGAGAAGCAGGTCAAAAGGACAAATCAGAGATACTTAGATCAGCAGAGCTCAGGAAGTAAATAAATAACTTGGTTGGTCTCCTGGTAGCTGGAGATCAAGATAGACCAGTTCAAAAAGAGTGGGAAGACTCATGAAGGAGAATGTGAAGACTTGCCTGGGAACTGAAGTCTACCAAGACTTTAGAATCTGCCTTTAGAACCAGAGGCTACTTTAAGGTTTATCCAGACAAACTTTAGAGTCAGGTCACTTCTCCAAATCTCTAAAGTTAGTGAATAGTCAAACTAGGTAAGAAGTTCGGGTGTCTTGGCTCCTAGGCCAATGCTCAACTTAACCATTCTTTGTTTGCTGTCTAGAAAGGTCAGTGGAAGCTCAATTTTTAGTTAAAACTGGAAGGAGACTGGACTCATCTTTTATGGTGGTTGTTATCAATGACCCATACTCCTAGTGTTCATATACCCCTGTATTTTTCCTTTCCCCTTAAATTGGAGCTGATTCTGTGAACTTCTTTAACCCATCAAACAAAGGGGAAGTGACAGGGTACCAGTTTCCATGCTAAGCCTTAAAAACACCTGGCAGCTTTCATTTTTGCACACTGGAAGAAACCAGTCACCATGTAAGAAGTTTTACTATTCAGCAACTGCCACCCTGAGTGATGTCTAATCTAGCCACGTGGAGAGACCACACAGAGAGGAAACAAGGACCCTGGCTAACAGCCTCAGCTGAGCTTTGAGCCAACAGTTAACATCAACTTCACAGCCATGAGAATGGGGCCATCTTGCAAGTGTACCTCAGTCTGGGTCAAACCTATCAGCCACGCAGAACAGAGATGAACTGTCTCAGCCAAGCCTTACCCAAATTACAGGACTGTGAACAGATAAACAGAGTGAGCCACCATGTTTGGGCATGATATGTTACATACTGATAAGTAGCTAAAACAGAGAAGGCATGTGCTGGTGACCCCAAGGATCTGGAACTAGCAAATCTGGGAGACTTACCTCCTCAGCTCAACAGATCCACACACTGCATCCACTGGCTTATCTCTAACATCCTTCTGGTTCTAAAATTTTTTTGAGCTTGTGACTCCCTATGGCCCTTCCCTATGACTCTAAACAAGCTTGGTGTCTACATGATAGAGATTTTTGCCCCCCAGAAGGTGACTGGCCTGACAGGGATTACTTTTTTCACCAAGGATTAGAAATGCAGGTGACAGGAAGGGAGGGAGACCAGTCTTCCAGAGGTAGAGGGAGACAGAAGAATCTCCAAGAGTTTGGGTGCTGGCAACAAGGAGACAAAACTCAGAGCTTGTCTCCATAAAGGACACTGGAGAATATTTACAGATTAATTAACCAAATGGCCATAGAAAAAACACCATGCAGGTCTGAGATAGGCAGATCAGCAGAAATTGACTTGAGAAATTAAGTTTTGATTCATTCAGTATTAGAGGAAGCACTTTAAAATCTACTGGATCCGTAACTAGTTCCTTGCAGCTGGTGAGCAGACAGGAACATAGATGGAGTATCCAGAAGGGTCAGGAAGAGGGCATATCAGTTATCTCTACCACAAAAATGTTGTGTGGCAACCAACCATGGAATCTTATTGATGTACACCAATAAACATTTATTCACCTCACGGTTCTGTCAGGTTCATCTGATCTGGTTCAGGCTTGGCTGCTCTTGGCTGAGATCACTTATCTTGGAGTTCACAGCTGTTGGGTGATCAAGGGTGGCCTTTGTTGGGACAACTGAGGTAACCCTGCACTGGTTCATATGTTTCTTATCCTTTTCATGTTCTCCTGTTTCTGTTACCAAGCAAGGAACTACAAACTGAACAAAATTGGGATGGTAATTTTCTCCTCTTAAGTCAGCAAAGTGGTTTTGAAATGAACAGTTAAAGGAGTGCATCAAAACATCACTGGCCAGAGAACAAATTCACACACCCTTTAATAAGCAACTTGAACTTAAATAAGTCTATATGCTTTAGCCTTATAATTTCCCATATAGGAACCAACCTAAAGAAATAAAAGGAGAAATAATAGGAAAGAAATAACAGGAAAATTAAAATATGCATATAAATACCCATCACAGCAACTTTTTATGTACAGATATCACAACAATATTTAATAATATTAAAAACTATAATTGGCATAAGTGTTCAATGGGAAAAATAGATTAGTGTATCCATTAATGGAATATCATGTATACAACCACTAAGATTATTTTTGAATATATCAATGCAAGGGAAAGTGTTAATATTTGGGGGGGGGTAATGTTAATATTATAATGCTAGCTAAAAAAGATTAGATGATTATATATATATATACACTATAATACATGCATTATACTGCTGTATGAATACATGCATGCATCTGCCATTCCATTTAATGCAAGGGGAAAAAAAAGCCCACAAGACCCCAAAATGTTAACCTGGATTTTATACAATGATTTCTATTTTTAGGGCTGTGCCTTTCTGGTTTATTACAGGAGCATGCTTACTTTTGACAACCAGAAAAAAGTCACTTAAAAATAAAAAAGATGAGAACTTGAACAACATCCTCTTGAAGAAACAAAAGAATTCTAAGAGTAAAACTTGGCAGCTTTCTACCTGGATTATTCAGCCTCTTTGTTAAAATATTTTCATTGTCAAGCCCATATAGGCCCATAAGGCAAACTAAACATTTCCAACCAACTTAATAGAGAAATTAAGTGGACACTAAGAGATTTATAGTAATGGCTGCTGACAGGAGGTGTCATGACTAACTGCCAAAAAGGTAATTAGAGGCCCTTCCTCTGTGGCAATTGCTTCTGTGGTTTAGCTGGGCGGGTTATGCTTTGCTTCCTGGTTTCTCTATAGGGGGAGTCCACCATCATGAAGGTGGTCCCAGAGGCTCATTAGGAGTCCCTCAATTAGGTCTGGTGACATGAGCCTCTGTTTAACATTTGAGCTGTATGTACCTGTGACAGCTTAGCTAGGCTGGAATCATAAGGAGCATCTCACCTCTGGTTTCTCAAATGTAGAGAATGGTGGAGGTTAAACAAAACCAAGTGGCATCTCCAAAGGGCTATGAAGCATAAACCTGACAGAAAATGAAAAATCAGAAGTGACGCATTTCATCAGAGACAGAGAGAAGACCCAAGCTACGTGTTTATGTGCAATTGGCAGGAGATCTCCTTTTCCCATTGTCTTAGGCAGACTCTGAGACTAGGATGTGGACACAAGAAATTTATTTAGAAGGTCATTCTAGAAAGCCCAGTGAAGGAATGTGACCATGATTAGGGAAGGTAGGCCCCCTAAGGTGTGTCCATGAGCAAGTTTTCACCATGGGCAACGGGAACTCAATCTTACTGGAGACCCTCTGAGGAAAAATGTGCAGAACAAGTCACTGTTGTCCTACTGAGGGGCAAGGAAGCTGGGCTATTTCTTTACTAGTTCCCACCCCTCAATGCGTGAAGTGTGTGCTTTGGACATTAACTCCAAATCTCTGGCATTAAACTGCACTGTCCAAGTTAGTCACCCTCCTGGCCCGAAAAGGCTGTTGGCTATGAAGATGCAGAAAGCTACAGAAGGAACTTCTGCAGGTAAGTCGGAGGAGCTATGGAGCATCTGCTACATCAGGCCATGCCTCAACCACCTCACAGTAAATCCGCTGGAACTTGTCCCCTTAGCTTTTCCCCCAAGAGCTACACCATATATTCTGAATTCCTTGAGATGGGTCTGCTTTGCTTCCAAATAGTCATGGATTCTTATTAGTCTCTTTCTTTGACTTCTGGAGTCTTCTCAACAGCTCCTTTCCCCTGGTATGGTTTTCCCACTCTGGGCCTCAGGTCTGTCCAAAGGTCAGCCGAGCATGATTCCTTGGCTTTATCCATTCATCCATCTGCCTCCCTATCCATCTATTTTGATTGGAAAAGATGGGAGAGGTACAGGAAGAGAAAAAAAGAGAGGGGGGGGGGCTATAACTCTGAAAGAGATAGAGAAATAGAGAAAAAAGAGTCTTCAAGATATTATCATGTAAATAGATGTGATATCGCATTCCATACAGCAAATTGGAATGAAGAGATCATGTAAAGAAGGGACAAAATCCGTGTAAAGTTACCACCTTTGCCCTTTGGAATGGATAGTTCTCTTGTAGGAAGATACCTTGAAGCTATGCAAATAATTTGTTGCCACCAGTTTGGTTTTTTTTCTGTTGATTTTTTTTGTTTCTTTGTTTGTTTTTTCTTTAAGCTTTTTAATTTAAACATATAATGTAGCCCCACCCCCCCTCTCCCAAACCCTCTCCCTCCCCACCCCCCTCAGTTTGTTTTATGACATTAAGAGTCTCTTTTGGTTTGTCTCCCTCCTGATCCCATCTTGTTTCATTTTTTCTTTTCCTACCACCTTACCCCACCCCCGTTGCGTCTCAACTATCACATGATCTCCCTGTTGATGTTTTTTATATGGAACAATTATTACTATGGTGTTTGCCAAATGGTGATTTCTAATTCCATCCTGTGTTCTATATTTATGAATTGGAATTTCGCTATAATGAAAACCTTTCCCTATTTATTTATTTATTTATTTAATTGTTATTTATATCAGTATAGATGCCTGGATACTTATTGTATTCTATGATAACAGACAGAATGATCTATCTTTATCATTCTTCAGTCACTCAAAATGTCCCAGAGGACCAGGGTTTTCATGTCTGCCACAAAATGCTACATGACATCTTCCCAGGTTTCCTGTGGTTTCTGGAGAGATACAAGTCCCTGCAAGGTTGAAGAGGCACTAGGATTGTTGAGATAGTGTGAGCTGCACACCTATATCCCTTCAAACTCAAAAACAAAATTTGGCAGGAATAAGTCCCAACTTATAGGACAGGACCTCTTCTTTATTTGCACGTTCACCTCTGTGCTTCTTTTGCCTTTAACAACAGAGTTCGGACCCAATCAGGATATTGGTTTAGCAGAAATAATAAACAGCTGTTGAGTCCTAATCTATGCCTGAGGCTTGGGGGTCTTCAAAGATGATTGTGGTATGGGACCAGCACAGGGGCAGTCTCACTCACCAAAGTCAGCTCTCCAGAAGTGTGACATGGACTGAGGGGGATTTTTATGTGTGGTATCCTCTCAGGAAGACAACAAATGAAACTCAAGTCAAGTCTGTGGTTTGACATTTTCAGAGAAATCTACAGTAAGGGGCAAGATGTTGAAATTACTTTCTTTCTTTTTTTTTAAGATTTTATTTATTTATTAGTTAGAGCGAGCACAGGCAGACAGAGAGGGAGGCAGAGGCAGAGGGAGAAGCAGGCTCCCTGCTGAGCAAGGAGCCCGATGTGGGACTGGATCCCAGGACGCTGGGATCATGACCTGAGCCGAAGGCAGCTGCTTAACCAACTGAGCCACCGAGGCGTCCCAAAATTACTTTCTTGAACAGAAAGTTGGACTGACAAAGAAACTGAGGGCTCCAAACTTCCTGTCACAGAGAAAAGAACAGATTTAGGCAAAACCCAGAGCTCATATCACCAAGGTCTAAGGAGGGAAAGTACAAGGTCATGGACAAGATAGGGCAGAGTGCCTTAGGCCATGGGATCCTGAAACAGACAGCCTGGTTCTGAATCTTCAATGGCCACGTTCTAGCCAGGGCCATTACTGAAACCCCCTAAGCCTCAGTTGCCCCATGTTTTCCATGGGCATTTTACATAGGGATGAAGACAAGAATAAGTATGCTATGGGGGTTTTCTCCTTTTGCTTCCCCAAATCCACTCTCCACTCTTCTCTGCCTTGCTCTGTGCACAGGAGACCAGTCTCTTCAGGCATCATCGCCTCAGTGGCCTGGCCTGCTAGTTGGGTATGGCCAATGGGAATCATCTGTAGGAGACTGGAATGTGGTAGAAGAGAAGAGTCAGGGATATTTATGCCTTTCCCGCCTTCTCCCACCCTTCCACCCATGTTCCCTTCAGGCTCTTCCTAAAGCCTTCCCACTACTGCTATTCCCTCAGGGTTTCCCATCCCATGTTGGTTCCTTGGGCCTGCTCTCACCCCTGTGTGTATCCCTTCATTAAACTCTCTTTGTTCAAGCTCTTTGAGTGCTACCTGTTACCAGCCAGATTCAGACAGACAAATGCAGCACAGAGCTGCTGGCAAGAGTCAACGAATGTCCCTCCAAAGCAGGACGTCAGAGGTGTGCCTCAGAAATGTTGTAGTACTATATCATAGCCTCTCCCATTATTCATGAAAGCCACATTTGGCTGGTAACAAATGCATAGTTGCTTTAGTAGGGAGGAAAAGGAGGTTGACATTCTGGAGCATACTGGCGTAAATGGAGCCAAAACAGGATCTCAAAAAGCAAGCATTGCAGGACTAGAGTAAACAATGGGGGGAATTCTATCCTGGGACTCTGGGTACCCTGTCAAAAGCAATGAGTGCAAATATGGTTGCCATGGACCAAAGAGCCTTACTGATGATATGACATAACCTGGTTTGTGAATAAAAGCCCAACCGAATGATTAAAACCTCACCTTTTAATGAATATCTGAGAGTAATTTTGTCTGTATCCTTACCTAGAAGCAATGAGAAAAGAAAATCCAGCAGAAACCCAAGTAGCTTCTGTTCCCTAAAATAACAAACACTTTAGTAATACCTTGCTGGATCAACATGTTTTCCAGGCCCTGTTTGAGGAGGTGGTCTTGCACCTGTGATGATAGTAGTGCACAGAAATAAGGGGTACAACACAATCACCCACTGGGACACCTCAGTGAGTGACAGAGTGCAAAAACCAAATTCTTATTCAGTAATCTTGCTGCCATGCTTTTTCAAGACTTGGTATGCAAAGTGCTTACATTTGCAGTATGATTGCCGTGTAAGATAAAACGGATATGATTGGAACCAAAGCACAGGTACAACCTGTAGGGTCTGCAGGGTCATTTGAATTCACTGATTTAAAAGTGTCATATGGAAAAAGATAATTCAGCATTCATTAACCTTGTCTGGGAAAAATGCACTCACAACATTGCTTCTAAATACCTCTTTGTTTGCCAGTGTATTTCTGGAACTGAAACAACAGTCAGTGCTGAGAGGTAAGAGGAGAAGTTCTGTGAAGGAAGATTCAGCATCTCAGGGGCTTCAGCCAATGAGAGGGGAAAGTGGGTCTGTGTACAAGGGTTCTACTGAAATAAATCATTTACATAAAGGTGAAAATTTTCAACACACCCACCTTGCTTACCTTGGGTCAGACAGGAAACCAAACCCATGGCAGGTGACAAACACCTGGTTTTCTGAGCCAGTACAGAATTTTGGAATATCATTTTATTTTTCATATGATTTTATTTTTAAATAACATCATAGATAAAGTGACTTGATCTTAGAACTTCAGGGGGGAAATTTGTCAATGATTGTTGACTTGTAGCCAAAGGTTTTAGAGATAGCTCCATTGGAGATAAAGATGGGTGAAAGAGAGACAGAGAGATACAGAGACAGAGAGAATGACAGAGAAATAAGATAGAAAACAGTTAGTGAGTAGACCCAGATGGTAACTGGGACTTCCTGGCTCAGTCACTTAGCTCTCGTAAGTTTAAAATTTGAGACAAACTACTTCCCTTAGCCCAAGTGTCCTCAGCTTTCACACAGGACAGTGATACTAAAGGATTGCCCTGGGTTCAGGGATGGCCTGGCACCTAGAAGGGGCTCAGGGAAAAATATCTATTATTGTTGTTCTTGTGGTGGCCAAGATTTTTCCCCACATCCCTCTCCCCTTCAGCATTAGCTGGAGATGGGCCTCTTGAATGTTGAGTTTATCCTTCTGAAAAGTGACTATTCTGCCAGTAAAGGAAATGGCCTAGAGCTCTCTTCTCAGTCATTGTTCAGAGCATAGGAACCCATACTCTCTGCATGTTTACTCAAGTGAGAGGGTTCAAACTACTTCCTCTAATGGTTTGAGAGAAGGACTGAAGCTTTGTCAGCTGTGCATGTGGGATCTGGCTGGCTCGGAATGAATAAACTCCTGCCAACACAAAGTGCCATGTAAATTCTTTAGAGCAGCCTTCTGTTTCCTCCATAATGCATGTCTCCCCACTCCCCCAAATCATCATATCTGTGTTGTTCTTTAGCCAGAAGCTCACCTCATAAGGCTTTAATGCTGCCCCTTCCCTCTTGGGCACTTTCTCAATAGCAGTTGTGTGTCAGCTTGCAGGGAAGTCCGTGCCCACCCCCACTGCCCGCAGATCTGGCCAAAAGGGCCTAGAGTGGATCCACCAAGCCCAGTGAGGCCAGCTCTTATCCTAGCAGATTCAGAAAGAGACACACCAGCAGAATATAAATCAGAGGGTGCAACCAGTGCCTTTTTGCAAGTCGATATCCTCATGGAAGGAAAAGTTGGCCTAACTATATAACATCCTATTCCTGGAGGGCCAGTATTCAAGGGTGGAGAGGTACTTTAAAACAAACAAAGAACACTCTTGAAAGTGTGATGAAATTGAAATGAGACCAATCACGTCCAAGCCTGTTCCAAACATACTGTGAACTGTTTCCTGTCTCTACCCATCAGTGCTGGCCTAGGATATTTCTCTAGGATCTTTGAACCCTAAGAGAACTGGCTCCCAACATGGACACCTGCGGCCCAGTGCCACAGGCTGCCCCAGTGGAACCACACATTTGAATGCACAGCATTAAAGGAAACCTCTTCCCACTGTGAGCAAGAGAAGGACATTAGTTTTTAATTCTGTCAATCTGATCATTTCATTGTCTTATGAGGGAATGGTCAGTCTTTCAGATTTCTCCCCCTTCTGCTTCTTTCCCAGAATCCTTGGTAAGAGGACTCTATTTTGGCTGTTTGGGGGAAAGATTTAGGGTCCTTGGGATGCTATTCTCTTTCTCCTTCCTGGACCCGAATCCCTTTGTGTCCCTGGTTCTTACCTTGCTGGTCTTTAGGGTTCTGCCTATGGCCAGAGGACTCAGGGTCAGCCTCCTGCCCACAAGGAAAGTCAGCCAACTTCCTCTGGTTGGTTGGCATCACCTCAGCTCTGCCCAATGGCAGACCTTGAAACCATGTCACTCTGCCAACTCCTCCTGCAGCCTGGTGCCTGACACCCACCCTGACCTTTGCAGAAGAATCACTTTCCACTTAGCAGACCCCCAGGTTGTTCCTCATTCAGAGTTCTCAATGCATGGGGCCTATAAGGAACCTGGGAGAGCTGCTTCTCTGGGCCCCAATGGCCACAGTGACTCAGCCGAGACCCTGACACAAGTAGTGAGTGCAAATGGTTTATTTGGGAGGTGACAGTTGGAAACACTGGCAGGGAGTGAGGAAGGAAACAGGGAAAGGAGAAGCCATTATCATACAAATTGCCACTGTGGTCCAAGGGGTCTTAATCCCCCAGGGGAGAACTGAGCAACAGTGTAGAACATGTCTCAGGGTTATGGGCATGTTAATAATCCATAAATGTAATTGTGAAGATTACATGCAATGTGCATGCAAAGCAATTAGCACAGAACTCAGCTCATAATAAGGGCCCAGTAGACCCTGCTTCCCCACAAGTTTTCCTGTTTGCCAATTCTTTCCATGGAGCCTTTGGCTCTTAAATTTTCCTGCTGATGTCTTTGATCACTTCTGTTTCTCACCCATTTTTATTTTTACTCTGATCCCAGGGCAGGTAGTTCCCAAGGTCTCTTTTCCTGTTCAGTGAATCCATCCATATGTAACGGTAATGGAAAAAGCTCTCCAGTCCCTTCAATAATAAAACATAGATGCCTCTGGGGGTAAGATTCCATCCTACCCCCAGCATGAAGCACTGTGTATTAAAACACAGAGAGAGGGGGGAAGCAGGCTCCCTGCTGAGCAGAGAGCCAGATGCGGGGCTCCATATCAGAACCCTGAGATCATGACCAGAGCTGAAGGCAGAGGCTTAACCTCTGAGCCACCCAGGCACCCCAGATAAATTAGATTTTAAACTAAAGACTGCAGTCAGAGATACAAAAGGACACTACATCATTTTTAAAGGGACTCTCCACCAAGAAGATATAACAACTGTAAATGTTTATGCCCCGAATATGGGAGCAGCCAGTTACATAAGAAAACTGTTAATCAAGATAAAGAGTCATATTGATATGAATACATTAATAGTGGGAGATCTTAACACGCCACTCTCAGTAATAGACAGATCATCCAAGCAGAAAATCAACAAAGAAACAAGAGCATTGAATGACACATTGGACCAGATGGACCTCATAGATATATACGGAACATTCCACCCTAAAAAAACGGAATACTTATTCTTCTCCAGTGCACATGGAACCTTCTCCAGAATAGACCACATCTATAATCTCAAAATAATCTCAAAATATTGAGATTATTCCCTGCATATTCTCAGATCACAATGCTTTAAAACTGGCCTCAACCACAAGGAAAAGTTTGGAAGGAATTCAAACACCTGGAAGCTAAAGACCACCTTGCTTAAGAATGCTTGGATCAACCAGGAAATCAAAGAAGAACTTAAACAATTCATGGAAACCAATGAGAATGAAGACACTTTGGTCTAAAACCTATGGGATACAGCAAAGGCAGTCCTAAGGGGAAAGTATATAGCCATCCAAGCCTCCCTCAAAAAAATTGAAAAATCCAGAATACACCAGCTGTCTCTACACCTTAAAGAACTGGAGATTCAACAACAAATTAAGTCAGCTCCACACACAAGAAGGGAAATAATCAAGATTAGCACAATGAGAGAGAAACCAGAGATGCAGTAGAATGCATCAATGAAACGAGAAGCTGGTTTTTTAAAAGAGTGAATAAGATCAATAAACCATTGACCAAACTAATCCAAAAGAAAAGAGAGAAGGCCCAAATTAATAAAATTACGAATGAATAGGGAGAGATCACAACATGCACCAAGGAAATAGAAACAATCATTAGAAATTATTATCAACAGTTATATGCCAATAAGTTAAGTAACCTAGATGAAATGGATGTATTCCTGGAAAATTATAAACTTCTTAAATTGAACCAGGAAGAAATTGACAACCTGAATAGACCAATATCTAGTAATGAGATTGAAGCAGTGATCAAAAACCTCCCAACAAACAAGAGCCCAGGACCTGATGGATTCCCTGGGGAATGCTACCAAACTTTCAAAGAAGAAATAACATCTATTGTCCTGAAGCTGTTCCAGAAAACTGAAGTGGAAAGCAAGCTTCCAGACTCTTTTTATGAAGCCAGCATTACCCTGATCCCCACACCAAGCAAAGACCCTACCAAAAAGGAGAATTTCAGACCAATATCCCTGATGAATATGGATGCTAAGATTCTCAACAAGATCCTAGCAAATAGGATCCAACAGCACATTAAAATGATTATCCACCATGACCAGATGGGATTCATCCCTGGGTTGCAAGGATGGTTCAACATTCACAAATCAATCAATGTCATAGAACAAATCAATAAGAGAAGAGAAAAGAACCACATGGTCCTTTCAATTGGTGCAGAAAAAGCATTTGACAAAATCCAGCATCCATTCCTGATTAAAATGCTTCAAAGTATAGGGATAGAGGGAACATTCCTCAACTTCATTAAATCTATCCATGAAAACCCCACAGCAAATATCATCCTCAATGGGAAAAAGCTCACAGCCTTCCCGCTGAGATCAGGAACACGACAAGGATGCCAACTTTCACCACTCTTGTTCAACATAGTATTAGAAGTCCTAGCAACAGAAATAAGACAAGAAAGAGAAAAAGTATCCAAATTGGCAATGAAGAAGTCAAACTCTCTCTCTTCACAGATGACATGATACTTTATATGGAAAACCCAAAAGACTCCACCCCCAAACTACTAGAACTCATACAGCAATTCAGTAATGTGGCAGGATACAAAGTCAATGTACAGAAATCAGTTGCTTTCTTATATACTAACAATGAAAATACAGAAAGGGAAATTAGAGAATCGAGATTCCATTTACTATAGCACCAAGAATGATAAGATAACTGGGAATAAACCTAACCAAAGAGGTAAAGGATCTGTATTCGAGGAACTACAGAACACTCATGAAAGAAATCGAAGAAGACAAAAAAAAATGGAAGACCATTCCATGCTCTGGATTGGAAGAATAAATATTGTTAAAATGTCTATACTGCCTAGAAAAATCTATACTTTCAATGCCATTCTGATCAAAATTCCACTGGTATTTTTCAAAGAGCTGGAGCAAATAATCCTAAAATTTGTATGGAATCAGAAGAGACCCTGATTGCTAAGGAAATGCTGAAAAAGCAAAACAAAACTGGGGGCATCACATTGCCTGATTTCAAGCTTTACTACAAAGCTGTGATCACCAAGACAGCATGGTACTGGCATAAAAACAGACACATAGACCAGTGGAACAGAGTAGAGAGCCCAGATATAGACCCTCAACTCTATGGTCAAATAATCTTCGACAAAGCAGGAAAAAATATACAGTGGAAAAAGGACAGTCTCTTCAATAAATTGTGCTGGGAATGTTGAACAGCTATATGTAGAAGAATGAAACTCTACCATTCTCTTACACCTTACACAAAGATAAACTCAAAATGGATATAAGACCTCAATGTGAGACAAGAATCCATCAGAACCCTAGAGGAGAACATAGGCAGTAAGCTCTTCGATATCAGCCACAGTAACTTCTTTCAAGATATGTCTCCAAAGGCAAAGGAAACAAAAGCGAAAATGAACTTTTGGGACTTTATCAAGATCAAAAGCTTCTGCACAGCAAAGGAAACAGTCAACAAAACAAAGAGGGAATCCACAGAATGGGAGAAGATATTTACAAATGACAGTACAGACAAAAGGCTGATATCCAGGATCTATAAAGAACTTCTCAAACTCAACACACACAAAACAGATAATCATGTCAAAAATGGGCAGAAGACATGAACAGACACTTCTCCAATGAAGACATACAAATGGCTATCAGACACATGAAAAAATGTTCATCATCACTAGCCATCAGGGAGATTCAAATCAAAACCACATTGAGATACCACCTTTCACCTGTTAGAATGGCCAAAGTTAACAAGACAGTAAAGAACGTGTGTTGGAGAGGATGTGTAGAAAGGGGAAGCCTCTTACACTGTTGGTGGGAATGCAAGTTGGTGCAGCTACTTTGGAAAACAGTGTGGAGAGTCATTAAGAAATTAAAAATAGAGCTTCCCTATGACCTTGCAATTGCACTAGTAGGTATTTACCCCAAAGATATAGATGTAGTGAAAAGAAGGGCCATCTGTGTCCCAGCGTTCATAGCAGCAATAGCCACAATCGCCAAACTGTGTTACGAACAAAGATGCCCTTCAATGGATGAATGGATAAGGAAGATGTGTTCCATATACACTATGGAGTATTATGCCTCCATCAGAAAGGATAAATACCCAACTTTTGTATCAACATGGCCGGGACTGGAAGAGATTATGCTGAGTGAAATAAGTCAGGCAGAGAGAGTCAATTATCATATGGTCTCACTTATTTGTGGAGCATAAGAAATAACACAGAGGACATGTGGAGATGGAGAGGAGAAGGGAGTTGAGGGAAATTGGAGGGGGAGAGGAACCATGAGAGACTATGGACCCTGAAAACAATCTGAGGCTTTTGAGGAGCAGGGGGTGGGAAGGTGGGTGAGCCTGGTGGTGGGTATTATGGAGGGCATGTATTGCATGGAACACTGGGTGTGGTACATAAACAATGAATTCTAGTACACTGAAAAGAAATTTAAAAAATAAAAAAAAGTAAAATAAATTAAAAAAAGATAGATAAGATTAAAAATGATAGAAACCAAACTCCAAATTATAGGCTCAGGGAGAATAGAGGGAGACAGAATTAGAGAAGGGAATGGTTAAAGATTAAGCTTTATCTGAAATGACATCATTTAAAAGAAACAGTGGATTACTATCTTAACATGCGTAATTGAAATTTCAACTTACATAGGCATTAGATGAAGTTAATAATTGCAATGATTATTAAGGGATCTCCACTATTAGATAATACACATTGGAGTCTCTAGGAATAAAAAGCTATGATGTATACAACTTACCTTCATAAGGTTTGGGAGAAGGAGGGAGAGAAAGAGACAGAAATTAATTGAGAGCACTTGAAGAGGAAAGGGAAAAGCATTCTAATGATTAAAAGCTTGAAGTTTGTGGAACTTTATTGGAGGCAGGGCACTAATTGAGAGAAGAGGACTGAGGAGGGCAGATACCTAAATTCCATGCAGGGGGAAACAAGACCAACTGGGAGCAGCATCTATGTTCCAAATCAAAAGGAGAAGAGAGAAGAAGAGAGGAAGGCATTGCTCCTTCTGAGACACTGTGGGGATGCAGTGGGCTCTATGGAAAGAAGGAAGGGAGCAGGAGGATGAATCATTCTGAATTACCACCTCAGGGTTCAGGTCTAAGCCTATGAAAGATTGTATGCATAAGGGGTTGTGAGCCTTTCAGCCTGTCCTTCCACCTCTGACAGTTGTCTGGGTCCATTCCTTTGAACCTGAGTGATGTGACTCATAACTTGGGAGGCACCTTAGTGAAGTAACCATATTCCATCAGACCTTGAAACTGGAAGAGTTCATGCTGGATGATGGAAGTCAGGTGTGCAATAAGGGAGCCCACTGAAGAACTAAGAGAAATAAGGGCAAGAAATAGAATTTCATGGCCCCTCATACCATTCATGTACCATTGGCCTTCCCACCCTGCCATTTTACCCTTGACTCATAATGGTGAAGAACAAACCCAAGGTGGTTTGGGAACATAGGTGGGTACCACATCTGCACCAGAATAGGATATCAACACTAAAAGGATTTACTTTTCAGTGCTATTTTACCTAACTAATCACCCCATCTCTTGGCCCTCCTAGATATTCCTACCAGAGTGCCAAGGGTTAAATTATACTCACCAAGTGTTACCTTATACTAACATCCATGTAATGTTCATCTTCCCTCCCAAGCTAAACTTTCTTCACCATGTCCCTGTCTCTGTCAGTGGCTCCAAAGATTTCACAATCCACTTCTCTGTACTTTTCCCCTTTCTTCTCAGCTGAAACATTCATTAAAGACCATCTCTTCTGCCTTTGAAATTTCCTTTGAGACATCTCTTCTTTGTGTCAGCATAGATGAGGAAGTGACTGCTAATTAACTGACCTTGTCTTCACTCTGGTCTCTCCTTGGGCATTGCTTCTGCCCACTACTACCAATGGTCCCAACTCCTCCCCTTCCCTCCCCAGAGCCCTCAGCAGCCTCCTACTGTCCATCTCATTAGTCCATTTATTAGTCATCTCTTGCTTAACTTCTAAGAATTCACTGCCCTTTAGATTTTTTCCCCTTCAGATTGTCTCATATCCATCCTTTTCCCAACATTTCCATTGCAGCGCCCTTAACCCTAGCCCTCATCACCCATGAGCCAAGTAACCCTTGGCCTCCTTGGTTTTAGTTCCTCCACTTTATCCTCCATTCTACTCTTTACTTATCTTGTTTAATCATGATTTCACCAGGCCACACCTTTGCTCAGGAATGCACCAGTGGCTTACCACTTCTTATCACAACAAATCTCAATTTCCTTGTCTGCCTGTCATCATCAGGCCCTACACCCCGATTTTGCTACCCACCTCCACCTTTTACCCCTCCAAGCCAAGATTCCTCCACCCTCTCAGTTCTTTCTGCATCCTATGCCTGGTCCTAATTGCACAGCCTCACTCAGAGTCTTCACTCTCTGTTCAATCAGGACTTGCTTAACTTACTAAGATCTATGGACATTTTCATGGTTATCCATCCACTCCCATCCCATTCTCTATCAATGTTAGAACCAGAGTTTTGGGAGCAATAGATCAGCTTCTATATGGACAGGGTGGGATCGAGATTCCATGAAACCCCACAGAGGCAATTGGGCTTCAGGTCCCTAAGTATAGGCATGAGAGAGAACCCATTACACTAAGGATACTTCTGTGGGATTGGGATGCAGGAGACAGTCAATCCTGGGAAGTAAGTCTATGCCAGTAGACTTCCAGTCTTTGGGAAAATGTAGGCATCCTAAGTTTAGAATGCCTTCAGAAGTCAGGTTCAGTTCACACAAAGAAAGAACAAGTGGGAAGAAGATAAAGAAACGAGACTGGAGGCAGAACTGGTAGCAATGGCTCTGGCAGGTTGACCAACATAAAGATATTGCATTCACCACACATTTTGTGCATTTGCTTGAGCTCTGTGGAAGATTGTGCCCAACAATGGCCACCATAATTTCCTTCCCTCACCTTTATGCACATGTCACTCTACCATTGAAAGGTGGCATTTATTTTTCCTCTCCATGTATCTGGGATGTCCTTGTTACTGCTTTGTCCAATACACTGTGAAGAACAGTGATATTCAGGGACTTCCGAGCCTGAGCCTTAAGAACCCTGGTGATTTCCATTTTCTTATTCTTAAAACACAGTCACCATGTCATAAGGGGCCCAAGCCACATAGCAGATCCCTGAGACACTTAGTCCATGGTCCTAGCACAGCTCCCAGCCAAGAGCCAATCTCAAGCACCCCACGTGAAACACCCATGTGAGTGTCGCATTGTGGACATCCAGTTCAGTCAAATCCCTGCATAGTTGGTTACAGTCCCAGCCAACCTTATGTGAAGCAGAAAAAACACCCAACTGAGCCAAGTCAACCCACAGACTGGAAATATAATGAAATGATTGTTGTTTCTAACGTACTAAGCTTTGGAGTAGTTTTTCTGTGATATATAACTAAAACACAGTGTACAAATTTTGTGGCTTTTAATGAGAATTTTCTTTAGCCATCATTCATAACAACTAACATTCCAAGAGTCCAGAAGGCAAGGTGCCTGGCATGTACTTGTTGGGTGCCAATTACTTGAGTTCTTATTGAAAATTCCATTTTCTTCTAGGTATAGCATAGAATTTCCTCATCTATCTATCAATTGGTTATATTCTATTTATATTCCATTTTTATTTTTAAATTATATTTAATATTTCTCTGTTTTTGTCAACAAATCTCTTACTTCCAAAACAAGCTCATATTGTATCTTTTTTCTCTTATTGTTTATTGCAAAATAAACATGCAATATATATTATTGCATTGAAAGTTCATTTCCAAATATTCCTTTATGCATATTGGATTGTCTTTTAAATCTAGCTCAAGTTATCAAGTGATAATATTCATCTTAACTCAGCTTTATGTACAATATGTTAACCACTTGAAGCTTCCTTGGAAAACAAAAAACAACACTAAAAATACATACTTAGAATGAGCCCTATGGTGTTGGGTTAAAGTTAGAGATATCAGTAAGAACTCATGTTTAACTCAATATAAGTACACATGGTAACAGATAGGTATATGTGTTTATACATGTATTTCTTGGCTCTGTCAGCTTGACATGGCCTAGAAGCAAAGACACCCTCCTAGCAATGAATATACCTAGTGCCCAGATCTTGGTTTCTAATACCATTCTCCAATAAAGGGAATCAGGTCTCCTTGGAGAAATTGCTCATTTGACAACTGGGGTGGGAAATATAACAGATGAGTCTGGAGCCTTGTAGTGATATAAAATAAAAAAGCACTAAAAAATCTAACACACACAGTGATAAGACTATGTATGAACCCAGGAGCCAGCTGAAAGAGACCCCAGTGGCCAAAGCTAGAACAATTGAGCAAAAGAAATAAAATGGTATTAAATAAGGCAGAAGTAAAATAAAAAATAAATATCTATGAGCCCATACTGATATAAACAAATGATGAATAATTAATGGCAGAGAAGAGACAAATCTCTCAGGCAGAATTCCAGGTGGATTATGTGGTTATTCCAGTCTCATCATTGTGGAGCACAATGCCCTACTCCTTAAGTATGGGCTGCAAACAGTGACTTCCTTCCAAAAAGCACTTTGTGGAAGGGGGAAATAAAAGAGGAGCTTGAGAGTGGGAAAACCTGACAAATGCTACCTCAACCAGGTGTTCAAAGGTAATATCAGGAGTCATATTCATGTTCATACTGTGTGCCCTTGATACGAAGTGAAGAAAATGGCTGTGATCTTCCTTCTGAAAACCCATAATATTCTTTTAATGATGAGAAAAACACCAGACAAATCTTAAGAAATGGACATCCTGCAATATACCTGGCCAGTAACTTTTCAAAACAGAAGACACGAACAGACACTTTTCCAAAGAATACATCCAGGTGGCTAACACACACATGAAAAGATGCTCAACATCACTCAACATCAGGGAAATACAAATCAAAACCATGATGAGATACCACCTCACACTGTCAGAGTGGCTAACATTAACAACACAGGAAACAGCAGGTGTTGGCAAGGATAAAGAGAAAGGGGAACACTCTTGTTCTGTTGGTAGGAGTGCAAACTGGTGCAGCCACTCTGGAGAACAGTTTGGAGGGTCCTAATAAAAATAGAACTATCCTATGATCCAGAAATTGCACTACTAGGTATTTACCCAAAGGATACAAAAATACACATTTACAGGGGTACAAGCACCTTGATGTTTATAGCAGCATTATCCACAATAGCCAAACTTTGGAGAGAGCCCAAATGTCCATTACCTGATGAATGTATAAAGAAGAGGTAGTATGTATATTATATATATATGTATATATATATGTATGTATGTATATATGTGTATGTATATATATATGTATGTATATTATATATATATGTATGTATATAATATATATATATATAATAGAATACTATTTAGCAATCTAAAAAATGAAATCTTGCCACTCACAATGACATGGTTAGAGCTCGTGTATATCATGCTAAGTGAAATAAGTCAGTCAGATCCAATACCATAAGATCTCTGTGGAATTTAAGAAAGAAAACAGGTGAACATGTGGGAAGGAGGTAAAGAAAATAAAGAGAAAGGGAAACAAGCCATAGCCAATTCTTTTTTCTTTTTCAAGATTTTATTTATTGGACAGACAGATCACAAGTAGGCAGAGAGAGACGAGGAAGCAGGCTCCCTGCTGAGCAGAGAGCCCGATGTGGGGCTCGATCCCAGGACTCTGGGATCATGACCCGAGCTGAAGGCAGAGGCTTTAACCCACTGAGCCACCCAGGCGCCCCCATAGCAAATTCTTAATGATAGAGAACAAACTGACAGTTGATGGAGGGGTGGGTGGGGGGATGAGCTAGATGCATGATGGGTATTAAAGAGGGCACTTGTGATAAGCACTGAGTGTTGTATGTAAGTGATGAATCACTGAATTCTACTCCAGAAACCAATATTTAAATTAAACTAAATTAAATTAAATTAAAATTAACCAAATTTAAATTAAAAAAATAACTACCAAAGTTATCAAAAAACAAAGGAAGTCTGAAAAACTGTCACAGACAAGAGGAGCCCAAGAAGACATGGTGGTCTCCTTAATGGGATCTTAGGACAGGAAAGGGATGTTAGGTTCAAAATTAAGGAAATCTGAACAAACTATAAACTGTTTATTAAGAATGTTTCAACATTAGTTCATTAATTATAGTAAATGTACAATACTAGTGTAAGATGCTGATAATAGGGGAATCTGTGGGCAGGGGATTATATGGGAACTCTTTTTACTTCCATCTCAATTTTTCTGTATATCTAAAACTGTTCTAAGAAACAAAAAAGCAAGTAAGTAAATATGATAAATAAGAAAAATAAAAGAAAAAGCTAACTGAGTTATTCCACTTGTGCTTACATAGTTCTTTATGGAGATTTGACAATTTCTGGCTAAGCTCACATAAACCATCCAGAGAGATAACTTAGATTTCAAGGGCAACAGTATTTGGATCAGAGTTATCTTGTGCCACTATCAACAATGATCAAATTCATCATGGGAAATCCAAATCTGAGCCATGATGTGCAGTGGGGAGATGTCATTGATCCATTTCTCACCCCTACCAGAAGTAAAGAAATAAGAGTTCTAACATTTCTTTCAGGAAGCTTCTATGTAGATTGAAGGAAAAAAAGACTGAAGGGAAAAAATATTGAGAGGAGGGAAAGTAAGTCTGTAAGCAAGCTTCCGCAGTATGACTTAGAGGAAAATCATTTTAAGGATAACTTCTGGCTCACCATAACTAAATCCTCTAGTGTTTGTTGAAGTCACTGTGAGACTTTCTTTTTCACACCCCAAAGGGCTTATTGAGGCAAAGTCTGTTCCTGTAGCTATGGAAATGCTTTGAATTTGCCAAGGGGCTGCCCACCGTTTTGGCTTATTTGTTTTCCATAGATATTATGCTTCGGGGAAGACTCTGATCAGTCTTTGTGTCTGCAAGACCTCTCCAATATCCCAGGCAGGGCTGTTGAAGCCTCAGTGCTGCAGACAGGTGAGCACTGGAGAAGTCAAAGCATTAATACCACCCTGATTTTTTAACCTTTACCTAAGTGTAATTAACAAATACATTTGTAAGATATTAAAATGGGCATTGTGGTAATTTGATAGATATATACATCATACAAGGGTTCCCACCATCTAACTGACGTCCATCAATTCACATATTTATCTTTTGAGGGGGGTTTAGAATATGCCCTCTTAGCAAATTTCAGTTAAATAATACATGTGCTCAACTGTGTGATCAACTGTAATCACAGGATTTTACATTGGATCCTCAGACTGAGTTTATCTTGCAGCTGAAAGTTTGTACCCTTTTACCAACATTTCCTTACTTGCCCCCCCATCCCCATCCCAGCATGGTGGATTTTGTAAGAAAAAAATGTCGGGGTTACTTTTAAATAAATAGTTATACGAACTTTTTAAAAAAAGATTTCATTTGTTTATTAGATGGAGATCATAAGTAGGCAGAGAGGCAGGGAGGTAGAGAGGAGGAAGCAGGCTCCCTGCTGAGCAGAGAGCCCAATGCGGGGCTCAGTCCCAGGTCCCTGAGACCATGACCTGAGCTGAAGGCAGAGACTTTTTTTTTAAAGATTTTATTTATTTATTTGTCAGAGAGAGAGGGAGAGAGAGCGAACGAGCACAGGCAGAGTGGCAGGCAGAGGCAGAGGGAGAAGCAGGCTCCCTGCCGAGCAAGGAGCCCGATGTGGGACTCGATCCCAGGACGCTGGAATCATGACCTGAGCCGAAGGCAGCTGCCTAACCAACTGAGCCACCCAGGCGTCCCTGAAGGCAGAGACTTTAACCCACTGAGCCACGCAGGTGCCCCCATTATACAAACTTTAAAAATATTTGGTTCTATTTTCAAATTCCCTTCTCTGTTTCAATCAGTGTAGATTTGGGTTTCAGTCTGGATTGGGTGTTGTCAGAGCTCCACCCTGTGAGTCCTTGGGCCCTTTGCATTTTCAAGCACACCTGTTCTTGGGATGTTTTCACCTTCTACAGCCAGTGCCTGAATCTCTTTTGCAGGGCTGTTCCTAACCTGTGGGAACTCACTTTAGTTGCCTGGGAATTACTGCTCCTGGGGGCAGCCCTGACCTGTGATTCACCAGAACCAGGCAGTGTGGTACAGGGTGCAGACTGGGGCTGGCCACACTGATCATTCAACTCCAAGTGTGCCCTTCCCAGGGCTGAGCCAAAGTTGCCCTCAGTGTGATTTTGCCTGAAATTTCACTGGGTTAGCCTTGCTCCATTTTATCATCTACTATCCTACTTCCATGTTTTTCCTGGGAATACTTCATCATAAATCCTTTTTATACAAATGCCTGTCTCAGGGTCTGCTTCGGGGCATCCAGGCTGAGACACAACTCAGTTCCCCATTTGGGAAAGGAGGTGCTGCCTGGGAATGTGGTTGGCTGAGAACATGCTATTCTGGGGTTGGCCCCTGGCCAAAGACAGAACAAGGGCACAGGTGCAAGGCCTGGTCTTTCTTTGCAGGGTCGGGGTGGGGCTCCTTCCCCAGGCAATCCCTCCCTCTGGAGCTCCCAGCCCTGCTTGCCTCTTCCTGAACTTGCAAAGACAGCTTGCAACAGTCCCAGGTTGCAAAGATAACACCCGTATGACTTCTGTAGTTTGTTGGGTGTTGGCTTGTCTTACTTTTCTTTTTAAAAATGTGTACATTTTACTTTAGCTACCTCAGAACAAGGCAGCCCCTGAAAAATCTTTCTGGAATGTTCCTGTTTCCTTTTTCCCCCCTTAGTTTGCCAAGTGAACTCTTTTCTCAGAACCCTCATTTCCATAAAGAAAAGTAAACAAGTCCTAGTCTCACAGGTAACTGTCAAGGTGCAGCAGGCCTGTGATCATGTGAGCCTTGGAAATCAATTTCTTTTAAGTCTAGATTCAGGGATGGGGCACAGAGATAATCTCTATTTCTGAATCCACAGTCATTTGTTGACAGAGTAAGAAATGAGATCAGGTGAAAGTGAAACTGAATGAGATCAGGATGCTTTTCTCAAAGCTCATGGTAAGTTGCAGTCTGGGCCCAAATATCCCATGCTAATGAATCTCTTTGTTTTATCACATAGAGCAGAGCTTCTCCACTTTGGCACTGCCGACATTTTGAGCCAGGTAGTTCTTTGTTGTGTGGGGCTGTCCGGTGCATTGTGGGATCTTCAGCAGCATCTCTGGCCCCCACCTGGTAGATGCCAGTAGTATTGCCCCTCCCCCTCTCGTTGTGATCCAAATGTTCCCGGACATCCACAAATACTCACTGTTGGCAAAATCATCCCCCTGTTGAGAGCCACTGACATAAAGGTAGCTTCAGTCTGAGTGCCCCCCCCACAACGTCCCCGACCCATATGGGGAAACCTAACCCTCATTTAGGAGGTGGGGTCGTTGAGAGGTTATAAGGCAGAGTCCTTATGATTGGGATTAGAGCTGTTATAAGAGGTATGAGCAGCTCCGTCCCCCTCCCATCTACCACCTGAGGATACAACAGGAAGTCAGAGACCTGGAAGATGGCCCTCCCTCAACCATGCCAGCACCCTGATCTCAGACTCTCAGCCTCCAGAACTGTATATAATATATGCCAGAGAAACAATCTCAGGCCAGCAGAGGTGCCAGAAGTGACAAGAGGTGAGGGTATAAAATAGAGGAGGGAGATGATGAGAATCAGCTCCAAACTCCAGACCAGCAGCAGTTAGAGGGATTACAGCTGATCTCACCGCCCTTCCTCATCTCTTTTTCCAGGAGAAGTGCCCAGCCAGAATCCTGGACAAGCTCATTCCCAGATGGGATGAATGTCTCTTTCAGCAACTGGACCTGAGCAGCACAAGAGGTGTACCATCAGGTTCCCTTTGAAAACCCAGGTCTCTTTCCCTGCTGCCAGAGGCATTGATTGCTGATGGCTACCAGCTGAATCCCTCTCCAGTAATTGCCTTGGGTGAAGAGAGCCACTGTATTATACCCACCCCCTCCCTAAAGGCAGTCCATGTCCAGTGACTGGTCAATAAAGGGGTATAAAGGTCTAGCCCTTTTGAAGACGTGGATTTTTAACCCTGGAACAATTTCATATTTTGTCTATCTATCATCTATCTATCAATCAATCATCTATTTTCAATTTGTTCTTTTATTTTTATTGACATATAATGTATTATTTGTCCCAGGTGTACAGGTCTGTGAATTATCAGGTTTGCACATTTCATAGCACTTATCATAGCACATACCTTCCCCTGTGTCCATGATCCAGCCATCCTATCCCTACCTCCTTTACCCCCACAGCAACCCTCAGTTTGTTTCCTGAGATTAAGAGTCTCTTGTGGTTTGTCTCCCTCACAATCCCATCTTGTTTCATTTTTTTATTCACTAGCCCCCACAACACCTCACCCTTCCTCTCAAATTCTTCATATCAGAGAGATCATATGATAATTGTCTTTCTCTGATTGACTTATTTCCCTCAGCATAAAACCCTCTAGTTCCATCCATGTCATCCCAAAATGCAAGATTCTGTTTCTTTTAGTGGCTACATAGCATTCCATTGTATATATATATACCACATCTTCTTTATCCATTCATCTGTTAATGGACATCTAGGTTCTTTCCATAGTTTTGCTATTGTGCACATTGCTGCTATAACTATTCGGGTGCATGTGACACTTTGGGTCACTACATTTGTATCTTTAAGATAAATACACAGTAGTATGATTGTTGGGTCATAGGGTAGTTCTATTTTCAATCCTTTGAGGAACCTCTATACTATTTTCCAGAGTGGCTACATCAGCTTGCATTCCCACCAACAGTGTAGGAGGGTTCCCCTTTCTCTGCATCCTTGCCAATATCTGTCATTTCCTGAATTGTTAATTTTAGCCATTCTGACTCGTGTGTGGTGGTACCACATTGTAGTTTTGATTTGTACTTCCCTGATGCCGAATGATGTGGAGCACTTTTTCATGTGTCTGTTGGCCATCTGGATGTCTTCTTTGTTCTTTGGCTGTTTAGTTTGATAAGTTCTTTATAGATTTTGGATACTAGCCCTTTTTCTGGTATGTCACTTGCAAATATCTTTTCACATTCTGTCAGTTGTCTTTTGGTTCTGTTTACTGTTTCCTTTGCTGTGCAAAAGCTTTTGATCTTGAGGAAGTCCCAATAGTTCATTATTGCCCTTGTTTCCCTTGCCTTTGACAATGTCTCTAGGAGGAAGTTGCTGCAGCTGAGGTCAAAGAGGTTGCTGCCTATGTTCTCCTCAAGGATTTTTTGATGGATTCCCGACTCAAATTGAGGTCTTTCATCCATTTTGAGTCTACTTTTGTGTCTGGTGTAAGGAAATGGTCCAATTTCATTTTTCTGCATATGGCTGTCTAGTTTTCCCAACACTATTTGTTGAAGGGACTGTCTTTTTTCCATTGGACATTCTTTCCTGCTTTGTCAAAGATTAGTTGACCATAGAGTTGAGAGTCTATTTCTGGGCTCTCTATTCTGTTCCATTGATCTATGTGTCTGTTTTTGTGCCAGTACCATACTGTCTTGATGATGACAGCTTTGTAATAGAGCTTGAAGTCTGGACTTGTGATGCCACCAACTTTGGCTTTCTTTTTCAATATCCCTCTGGCTATTTGAGGTCTTTTCTTGTTCCATACAAATTTTAGGATTATTTGTTCCATTTCTTTGAAAAAAAAAAAAGGATGGTATTTTGATAGAGATTGCATTAAACGTGTAGATTGCTTTAGGTAGCACAGACATTTTCACAATATTGTTCTTCCAATCCATAAGCATGGAACATTTTTCCATTTCTTTGTGTCTTCCTCAATTTCTTTCATGAGTACTTTATAGTTTTCTGAGTATAGATTTTTATGTCTCTTTGATTAGATTTATTTCTAGGTGTCTTATGGTTTTGGGTGCAATTGTAAATGGGATTGACTCCTTAATTTCTCTTTCTTCTGTCTTGTTGTTGGTATAAAGAAATGCAACTGATTTCTGTGTGTTGATTTTATATCCTGACACTTTACTGAATTCCTGTACAAGCTCTAGCAGTTTTGGAGTGGAGCCTTTTGGGTTTTCCACATATAGTATCATATCATCTGCAAAGAGTGATAGTTTGACTTCTTCTTTGCCAATTTGGTTGCCTTTAATTTCTTTTTGTTGTCTGATTGCTGAGGCTAGGTCTTCTAGTACTATGTTGAATAGCAGTGGTGACAGTGGACATCCCTGCTGTGTTCCTGACCTTAGGGGAAATGCTTTCGGTTTTTCTCCATTGAGAATGATATTTGCTGTGGGCCTTCATAGATGGCTTTGGTGATATTGAGGTATGTACCCCTTATCCCTACACTTCAAAGAGTTTTGATCAAGAAAGGATGCTATACTTTGTCAAATGCTTCTTCAGCATCTATTGAGAGTATTATATGATTCTTGTTCTTTCATTGATTGATTTATGGATATTGAACTAACCTTGCAGCCCAGGAATAAATCCCACTTGGTCATGGTGAATAATCCTCTTAATGAGCTGTTGGATCCTATTGGCTAGTATTTTGGTGAGAATTTTTGCATCTATGTTCATCAAGGATATTGGTCTGTAGTTCTCCTTTTTGATGGAATATTTGTCTGGCTATGGGATCAAGGTAATGCTGAAAATGAGTTTCAAAGTTTTCCTTCCATTTCTACCTTCTGGCCCTGGGCTTTTGTTTGTTGGCAGATTTTTGATGACTGCTTGAATCTCCTAACTGGTTATGTGTCTGTTCGGGTTTTCTATTTCTTCCTGGTTAATTTTTGGTAGTTTATATGTCTCTAGGAATGCATCCATTTCTTCCAGATTGTCAAATTTGCTGGTGTATAGTTGCTCATAATATGTTCTTATAAGTGTATTTCTTTGGTGTTGATTGTGATCTCTCCTCTTTCAATCGTGATTTTATTAATTGGGTCCTATCTCTTTTCTTTTTGATAAGTCTGGCCAGGCATTTATCCATCTTATTAATTCTTTCAGAGAACAAGCTCCTAGTTGTTGATTTGTTCTACTGTTCTTTAGGTTTTCATTTCATTGATTTCTGCTCTGATCTTTATGATTTCTCTTCTCCTGCTGGGTTTAGGTCTTCTTGGCTCTTCTTTCTCCAGTTCTTTTAGGTATAGGGTTAGTTGTATACTTGAGACCTTTCTTATTTCTTGAGAAAGTCTTGTATTGCTATATACTTTCCTCTTGGGACTGCCTTTGTTATGTCCCAATGATTTTAAACTGTTGTGTTTTCATTTTCATTTGTTTCCATGAATTTTTTCAATTCCTCTTTAATTTCCTGGTTGACCCATTCATTCTTTAGCTGGATGCTCTTTAGCCTCCATGTATTTAGTTATTTCCAACTTTCCTCTTGTGGTTGAATTCTAGTTTCAAAGCATTGAGTTCTGAAAATATGCAGGGAATGATCCCAAACTTTTAGTACCAGTTGAGACCTTATTTTTGAACCAGGATATAATCTATTCTGGAGAGTGTTGAGAAGGATGTGTGTTCTGTTGCTTTGGGATGGAATGTTCTGAATATATCTGTGATGTCTATCTGGTCCAGTGTGTCATTTAAGGCCTTTATTTCCTTGTTGATCTTTTGCTTGGATTATCTGTCCATTTCACTGAGGGGGGTGTTAATGTCCCCTCCTATTATTGTATTATTGTCAATGTGTTTCTTTGATTTTGTTATTAATTGGTTTATATAGTTGGCTGCTCCCATGTTAAGAGCATAGATATTTAAAGTTGTTAGATCTTCTTGTTGGACAGACCCTTTAAGTATGATATAGTGTCCCTTCTCATCTCTTATTATCATTGATGGCTTAAAATCTAATTTACCTGATATAAGGATTGCCGCCTCAGCTTTCTTTTGATGTTCATTAGCATGGTAAATTGTTTTCTCTGCCTTCACTTTAAATCTGGAAGTGTCTTTGGATCTAAAATGAGTTTCTTGTAGACAGCATATCGATGGGTCTTTTTTTTTTTTTAAACCATTCTGTTACCCTGTGTCTTTTGATTGTGGCTTTTAGCTCATTACATTCAGGGTAGCTATTGAAAGATATGTATTGCCTGTAAGCTGAATGTTATTGTATATTGTTTCTGTTCCTTTCTGGTCTATTACTTTTAGGCTCTCTCTTTGCTTAGAGGACCCCTTTCAATATTTCCTGTAGAGCTGGTTTGGTGTTTGCAAATTCTTTAAATTTGTGTTTGTCCTGGAAGTTTTTTTAATCCCTTCTATTTTCAGTGATAGCCTAGCTAGATATAGTATGCTTGGCTGCATATTTTTCACATTTAGTGCTCTGAATATATTATGCTAATCCTTTCTGGCCTGCCCAGTCACTGTGGATAGGTCTGCTGCTAATCTAATATTTCTAGTTACAAACCTCTTGTCCTGAGCTGCTTTCAGGATTTTTCTCTTTGTAAGTAAGACTTGTAAGTTTTCTATTAGATGATGGGGTATGGACTTACTTTTATTTATTTTGAGGGGGGATTCTCTGTGCCTCCTGGATTTTTTTTAAGATTTTTTATCTATTTATTTGAGAGACAGAGATCACAAGTAGGCAGAGAGGCAGGCAGAGAGAGAGGGGGAAGCAGGCTCCCTGCCGAGCAGAGAGACTGATGTGGGGCTCGATCCCAAGACCCTGGGATCATGACCTGAGCCAAAGACAGAGGCTTTAACCCACTGAGCCACCCAGGCACCACTGCCTCCTGGATTTTGATGCTTGTCCCCTTTGCCATATCAGGGAAATTCTCTACTCTAATTTGCCCCAATATACCTTCTGCTCCCCTCTTTCTTGTTCATCTGGGGTCCCAATTATTCTAATATTGTTTTTTCTTATGTGGTCATATGTGATCTTACATGGTCCAGTAGTTGTTTGTTTCTCTTTTGCTCAGCTTTTTTAGTCTCCATCATTTGTTCTTCTATATCACTAATTTTCTTTTCTGCCTCATTTATCCTAGAAGTAAGAGCCTCCATTTTTTATTGCACCTCATTAATGGCTTTTTGGATTTCCACTTGGTTAGATTTAAGTTCTTTTATTTTTCCAAAAACAGATTCTATTTCTCCAGAAAGGGATTCTCTAATATCTCCCATGCTTTTTTTGAGCACAGCTAGCACCTTGACAATTGTTATGCTGAACTCTAGTTCTGACACATTACTAATGTCCATATTGATTAGATCCCTAGCCATCAGTACTGTCTCTTGTTCTTTTTTTGTGTGTTAAATTTTTCAGCCTTGTCATTTTATCCAGATAAGAAAAGATGAATGAGAGAACAAAATACTAAAAGGTGGCAAAGACCCCAGAAAAACATGTTAACCAAATCAGAAGAGACCTGAAACTGAGGGAGAAGAAAGGGGAAAAAATGAAAAATAAATATATACATATATATTAGACTGGTGAGTAGAACAGAGCCATCCACTTAATTTTTGGTGTATTCTGGTCAGAAGAAACTACCTCCTAAAATTTTAAAGAATAAACAATTTATATATATATACACAAAAATAAGGGTAAACACAATGATGGGATAGAATAGGACTGTAGAGATGAAAATTTTAAAAAATTCTAAAAAAGGTATTGATAAGATAAGAAGTTGGTTGGAAAAAAAAAAGTGGAGAGAATGTGATCAGGCTAGAGACTAGAACAAAGCCATGCACTAGATTTAGGGTATATTTTGATCTATTAAAATAATTGTATCCCAAAATTTTAAAGAAAAAAACCCTATAAGTATAAAAAAATAAGGTTAAATACAATGAAGCAGTAAAATATGACTATAACATTGAACATTAAGATTTTTAAAAAGGTATTGTTAAAATAGTTTAAAATCGTTAAAATAGGAAAGAGGAAAGTTAAAGAACTAGAACAAGAAAAAATTAAAATAGTTTAACTTTGAAAGACTAATGGATCATGGGGAAAAAGCCACAAATTCTATGTGTCACTTTCCCCTAGTTCGGGAGTTCCACAGTTCTCATTGAAAGGTGAACTTGGTCTTAGCTGGCTGTTCTTGCTGATCTTCTGGGAAAGGGGCCTGTTGCCATGATTTGCAAATGTCTTTGCCCAAGGCAGAATTGCACTGCCCTTCCCAGGAGCCAGGCTAAGTCATCTGCTCAGGTTTGCTCTTGAAGCTTTTGTTCCCTGAGAACTTTCCATACAGCTTTGGAGGACGGGAATGAGGTTGGTGGCCTCCCAATGTCTGTCCTCCTAGGAGCCAAGAGCTCAGGCCCTACTACTTAGTGCACCCTCAGAGAAAACCAGTCAATCTGTCCCATCTCCCTGGTTTCTGGCCACACTCCAAGCTCACCCAGCCTGTAAACAAGTATTTCTATCTCTAAGGCATAGCCCCATTTGGAGTCTCCAAACCCAGCAGATTCCTGTTGTGTGCTCTGTGCCATTCTTCCTGGAGGAGGAAAGTGAATCTCCCCATATCTGCCATTTGTGGGGACACTGCTCAAAGAACAGTGGCCCAACCGCCCCTTGGATCATGGTTTAAGGTAGCCCCTGGCTGAAAACCTGCTGCTTGGCTCTATCTCTACAGCTGGCTTCCCTGCTCTGATACCTGGCATCTCTGCCACACTGACACACCCCTGGTATTTCTGTCACCCTGTGGGTCCTGAGACCACACTGTCCCCTTGAGGGCTCCACCCCCCACTTAGCCTCTGGAGTGATGTCCCTCAGTGGAGCAGACTTTTAAAGTTCTGATTTTGTGCTCTGATGTTCTATCACTTGCCAGGAGCTGGGCCTTCCCCCACCATCTATCTCCCCACCACTTGGGATTCACTTCTCCAGCACATCCTACCTTTCAGAAAATGGTCAATTTTCTCTTCCTAGAATTGCCAGTTTTCTTCTTTTCTATTTCCTGTAGAGTTTGTAGGTGTTCAGAATGGTTTGATAACTATCAAGTTGAACTCCTGGGACCTGATGATATTTCAGTCTTCTACTCCTCTGCCATCTTGCTTCCTCTCTCAATATGTTCTTTTTATTTAAAAGTTTTAATATAAAACCATGAGAGACTATGGACTCTGGGAAACAAACTGAAGGTTACAGAAGAGAGGGGGTGGAGGAATGGAGTAACCAGGTGATGAATATTAAGGAGAGTACGTGTTGTGATGAGCACTGGATGTTATATGCAAGTAATAAATCTTTGAACACTACATCAAAAACTAATTATGTCCTGTATGGTGGCTAACTGAACGTATTAAAAAAAAACTTGTCTATAGTTGACATACAAAGTTTCATTAGTTTCAGATGTACAACCTAATGATTCAACAAGTTTATACATGGTGCTAAGTTCACCTTAAGTGTGGCTACCATCTGTTATCATACATCATTATGACAATACCATTGGTTATATTCTTTATGTTGTGTCTTTTATTCCTATGACTTATTCATGCCATGACTGGAGTCCTCTATCTCCCACTCCCCTTCACCCATTTTGCCCAACCTCCCAACCCCTTCCCTTCTGGCAATTATTAGTTTGTTCTCTGTATTTGTAGGTCTGGTTTTGTTTTTTGTTTGTCTATTCATTTGTTGTTCTTTCTTATCTGATTGTTCTTTTTACTCATCCTGTTCTCATTGTATAAGTATGTAATAAGCTTGTTTTCAAGTTCCTGTCCCTGTTTCTTCTAGAATCAGTTTTGTCTTTGTTTTGTTTGTTCTCTCTCTCACACACACAGCTGACTAGCTGTATGTTTGCTGCTCTGAGACAGCTGGTCAATATTATGACCAGACTCTCTCCTGGATGGAAAGGGCACTTGAGTCTTGTGGATGCTATTGGACAGATTTTGCTCTAGGATATGATGAGGAACATTTTCCATTTGCCTTTCCTTCCACCCAATCCCCTCCTGATCTCTGTCCTCCCAGTTGTGTTTAGTCAGCAAGGCATGTTGGGAAGAGATAAGACAGGGAGAACAGAGTGTGGTCTGGGTGTTTACTTTCCTGTCTTCCTCCCCATGTGTTGTTTCAGGTGGTCTGTACTCATCAGCAGAAGGTCTCATATCTTTTCAAAATACTCACCCTCCAGCTTCTGCTGACTGTCACTGCATAAACTGGGGTTATGACAGCCCCACTGCTTCTGACCTTGGGTCTAGCACCACTCCTTGTCTTCCCAGCATGACCTCCTCCACACTACCTTTCCTTATTAGGACTTATCTTACCTTGACCTCCCTAGAAGGCAGAACCAGAGGCAATATGATATTTTTATTAGAGAGTTCAATCCCAGAGCAGAGTAATAAAGAAGTGGGGCTAAGGAGTGGGGGGTAATACTAGAAGATTAGGTGATACCAGCTGCCACTGAATGCAGCTGTTTGCTCAGTTATAAGAACAAATTATCTTCTTAGATGGGTTGCAAGTAGGACAGGCTGTCCAGGAAAGACAGGGGCAAAAATTTATTCACTGGCTCCCATCTCCCATTTGTCAAAGAGCAGTAACTCCACAAGGTGTTCATGCCCCAGCACCTTCAGGTGGCACATGGCAGGCTCCAAGCATGATCTTTGGTGTCCCAACTCAGATTGCTGATTAAGCCCCAGGGCAGGAAGTCAAAGATTTGCTAGGCATTATGAGGACATGTGCTGGCAGATTGCGCCAGTGTGGTGGTACTAAATGTTTGACAACTTGTTCTCCTATTTCCTTGGGTGAATTCGCACCATGTCTGGTTTCAGTAAACACATGGAAAAATGGTGCCTTATATGGTATGTTCATCATACGGGTATAATAGGCATCATACAGATATAATAGAATTTGCTCTAGAGAACAAATAATATTAAAATGTAGTAAAGGGACGCCTGGGTGGCTCAGTTGGTTAAGCGGCTGCCTTCAGCTCAGGTCATGATCCCAGCATCCTGGGATAGAGTCCCACATCGGGCTCCTTGCTCAGCAGGGAGCCTGCTTCTCCCTCTGCCTCTGCCTGCTTCTCTGCCTGTGCTCGCTCTCTCTCTCACTCTAACAAATAAATAAATAAAATCTTAAAAAAAAAAACAGAATTAAAAAAAATAAAATGTAGTAAAGTGGGTAAAAAGTAATGAGTTTTGAATATTCTTTGCCTTTTTTTCTTCTATAATTTATTTAGTTATAAGTTTATATAAGTAAATTTTTAAATAATGGCTATTTTAATACTCCCAAGCTAGTAAGGACTGGCTCTATGGACATCAGTGAATTGCACCTGCAAAAAGGAACTTGGAGACACCTGGCTGGCTCAGTGGGTAAAGCCTCTGCCTTCGGCCCAGGTTGAGGTCTCGGGTCCTGGGATCAAACCCCGCATTGGGCTCTCTGCTCAGCGGGGAGCCTGCTTCTCCCTCTCTCTGCCTGCCTCTCTGTCTACTTGTGATCTCTCTCAAATAAATAAATAAAATCTTAAAAAAAAGGAACTTAGAGTTTGCAGTGGCTGGTCCAAGAAACAGGTGAAGCCCAGAGGACCTGATGCAGTGTTAGAGGAGTCTGATACAGTCCTTATGGAGAAACCCATTGTGCATCATTCTAATTGGGGTGTCAGGACCTGATAATACAGTTGAGTAGGGGTGGGTCAATTGGCAAGCTTCAAACTCTGCAGTGGCCAGAATTAGGTAGACGTTACTTGAGAAGCAGCAGCATCCACTCATGAGAACACACCCCTCACAGCACATGCAGGTTTTTCAGAGAAGGTTCCCCAGATTTTGATAGGGACTCTGCACATGGGAGATAGGGATTCTCAGGAGCAGTTGTGTAAATATTCTTCCCTTCCACTGTGTCCATCTCCATGCCTCACTCCCCACCTCCACCAGACCTGGTGGTTCCAAGTGGGGACCTGGTTAGTCTGGCCCCCACTACAAGACAAACAGAGATGGTAGATCATTTGCTTTTAACTGAGAAAGGGCTTCTATGCGATTAAGTAAAGGACCTGAGTGAATGTTCATGAATGTGACTATTTATGTATATCATTACTTATGAGGAAGAGGAAAGCAAGCAGAAAAATTAATAAACACCTTTGAATTTGCAAATTATCACCTGTTTTTAGCAGATAGCACTATTAAAAACTTGGCTCAATGAAATTATTTTAATGCACTTGAAATCTCAAACATGGACTTGATTTCTGACCTACAGCAACTCACTAAACCTGATGTGCTTCCCACCTGTTAACAGGTGGAAATTCTAATGGTAATAGAATTACCATTAGGCTAATGGTAATTCTGAACATGGTATGAATTTCAATTACAGAGATTGTTTCCAAAGGATTGTTGAATAGTTATTATATATAAAGCCCTAAATTAGGACCTAACAAATTAAAAAGAGGGATACAAGCAAAGAGAAAGGTAGAGACTGAATCCTGTCATTAATGTAAAATATGCCTATTTTGAATAAATCGAGGTTACATCAATTGGTTGATAAAGACTATGACAAATAGTGAAAGGAAAAATCAGCCAAACCTTAATGCAACATCACTAAAAGTTTGCCTCATATTTTCATCCTATTTTAAAATCTAACCTCATCATTGTATTAGTGGGACACTTTAAGGAAAAAAACAATTCAGGATGCCTAAGTGACTCAACTGGTTAAGTGTTTGCCTTTGGCTGTGCTCATGACCCTAGAGTCCTGGGATTGAGTCCTGGATTGTGGTCCTTGCTCAGACTGGAGACCACTTCTTCCTTTGCCTGCTGCTCCCCCTGCTTGTGCTTGGTCTCTATTCCTCCCTGACAAATACACAAATAAAATCTTGTAAAAAGTTCTTATTCAAGTATAATCAGTGTTATATTAATTACATATATAATATAAAACATATAGTGTTATATTAGTTTAAGATGTATGATATAGTGATTCAATAGTTCTGTATATTATTCAATGCTCATCACAAGTGTATTCTTAATCCCCTTCACCTATTTATTATCCAGCTGAATTCTTTCTTTCCTTTCACTTTTCTTATACAATAGAGCACTGTAGCCATTCACCTAGAGTGCTGATTCACCCACAAACCCAGTTTTCATTAAAGCAGCTTTTGTCTATTTCATAAGAGGTTTTCATAGCAGGTGGAAGCTCAGACAGACTAAGGTTAGCAGGTAAAGCATGACTTATGTGACCAGGGGCTCAGGGAGGAGTCACTCCAACCATGACATTGTTTGTGAAAGATCTTTCTCTTCCTGGGAACTGAGAGAATATCTTCCAATGATCACATCATTAAATAAAGGTTCATGTGCATGGAAGGAAGGTGACAAGTCCACCACATCCAAGCACTCCATCACTGTGAACAGTAATGGAGCAAGGGCATGACCTGCCAGGTGCCCAGAAGCAGCTAAGGCCAGACCCCACCTCCCGTCCCTGAACAGGACCTGTCCACCTGTCCTGATTCCTGGTACATATGCTCTGAAGATCATTAAAAAGCTTTTTAAAATCCACCAAATGAAAAATAGATCACTTCCCCCTTGTTTATCTGTTCTTGTATAAGGGCAAATTGAGAAAATGAGTCTGAATCTTCAAAAATGCAATAAGCTGGATGCTGGCAACATACACAAATGTAGGAGTGACTATTTCAGCACTGACCAGTGAATACACTATTCATGTTAACAGGAAAATTATAGGCCAACATCTATGAATGCATTCGCGATTAGATTCTCTTACCAGTTCCTGAATGGTTTTGAAGACATTCATGACCATGTATGCTGTTGGGCTAAAACAAACATTGTTAAAAAGTAAAACTGTCCTTTTTTTCCCTTTTATAATTTTCAAGTCTTAATAAACCATCAGTCTCCATTTTGTGGAAAGGAAACTCAAGCAGAGACATGGAGTGTGTCTCCTATTTTTTTTTTCAAGCATCGTTTCAGTGTCTCATGGAAATGGGTTTATTAAGAGCCTTATCTGGGTTTCTGAGTTCAGACTACTGTATACTCTCTTAATTAGTATAATATGATTTCTTTCTTTGCAATGAGTTTGACACTTCCATTGCCTCATAAGTTGCTCAAGAAGACCTCGTGTGTAGTAGTAAGAGACAGAACCAGAAAGTATGATGTCAGAAATCCAGGTCCTGATTAACATGGTTACATGTTAAAAGACTGGGTGGAAGAAGCAACCAGGCTTGATGGTAGGCTTTCTCTAGGAGGAAGAACATACAGATCACTGGAAATGGCATGCTGGAAAACCTGGATAGGAATCCATGGTGACTGTCTATTTGTATTATCCTGAGTTAGGGCTGAGAAATCAGTGATGCAAAAGCTGAAAGAGAAGCTTGGAGCCAAGTATGGAGACCCTTCCATGCCAACACTATCCATTAGCAATTGGGTCAGCAGCTACAACAGAGATCCAAATTCTGTAGCTTCAGTATATTGGGTGGTAACTCTCTCATGGATAAGAAGTCAAGAGGTTGGCTTTCTAGAACTGGTATGACAGCTTCAGGGACCCATGATCTATCTGCCTTTCTGATTCTTGACCCTTGAGGCTATCTGTTAGCAGTTGGAGCTCCTGCCATCTTGTCCATGTTATAGGTCTGATCCTGAGAAGGAGAAGAAAAAGGATGGCAGGCCATGCTCCTCCAGGTGAGGTAGCTCCCCTAAAAGCGTTTTCTTAAGGAAGTCTCAGGGATTCCAATATAGCTCATAGACCACCCCTGGCTGCAAGGGAGACTGGTACATGCTATTTTCTAACAGAGCATTGCGCCCTGGAATAAAATCAGTGTTGTAAGACATGAATGAAGAATGGATATTAGGTAGCAGTGACAAGCTCACCAGCCTAAGCAGTGCAGACCATTTTCTCTAGCCATGGAAAGTTGTTGGAGGATTCAGAGGAGAGAAGAGAGGGGATTGAGTCAAGGAGATGAAATGGCAGGAGGTGGGGGAGCAACTGGAGAGGGGATACCAGAGGCAATTCTGTGTGGGTGCACATGGACCGGAATGTGGACAAATACACTCCAACCACTCAAAGTCACCTGGGAAACTGAGGCAGCTGGGTTGTGCTGCCTTAAGAAATGCCTTTCCTTGGGATGCCTGGGTGGCTCAGTTGGTTAAGCAGCTGCCTTCGGCTCAGGTCATGATCCCAGCATCCTGGGATCGAGTCTCACATCGGGCTCCTTGCTCGGCAGGGAGCCTGCTTCTCCCTCTGCCTCTGCCTGCCACTCTGTCTGCCTGTGCTTGCTCTCTCTCTCTCTAACAAATAAATAAATAAAATCTTTAAAAAAAAAGAAATGTCTTTCCTGCAGCACTTGAGTTAACAGGCTTGACATTTAATTGAATGTCTTTCAATAGAATATGAAGAGCCATGTCAGCCGTCATTGATTAGCAATTTTATCTTTCAATTATGTGCAGTGTCATTTCTTCTTTAAAACAAATGAATTCTCCAGTTGACTGGGAGAAGGGTTGGGAGAGGGTGCTGGGGTTACATTATATGTTTAAATAAAAAAAATAAAGACACCCACATTTAAGACTCTACAACTATTAAAATAGTGAATTTCTAAAAAGTATTATCTTTTTAATAAATAGTTAATAAATATAAAAAAAAACAAATGAATTCTTTCCATAAAGCTACCTTAAAATACTTTCTCTTCTGTTCTTTGCACTCATTTTGACAATAATAGAATGCTTTATAATAGAATCTTATTGAAACCCTCTTCAATTTAAACTATGTACAAAGAGACTTGGAAATTTTATCACCCTTTGCACATCAGCCTTAGCTTACATACCATTTATAGTCACAATTAAATAGGTATTAAATCAGTGAGATGTTTATGAGCTTTACGACTCAATACACCTTGCCCAAATGCACCAAGTGAACACAGCAGTCATAAATAAAGAGTATCAGCTAACACACACAGTTTACCATAAGTGATAGAATCCATTGTTAATCTGATGTGACTTTTGAATATAGGTATTCTAATGCTTACAGACTTCAAGATTGACTATCTGGATTTGGAATATTGGGATTTCTGAGATGTTTAAGTGTTTTATGGGGATAGAGTTGAAGTTGGAATTATTTTATACATGGCCATGGCTTCCTGCCTTGGCTATCCACACTCAAGATATTTGAAATCATAGGGTTTATGTTTGAACTACGATAATATTCTCTC